>JBAKBP010007431.1:0-100031 GCA_037953745.1 Lithodes maja | reverse complement strand
ATGATGGGTGGGAAGCAGGACTTAGGCAGGCGCAATGATACAACCCCGGCGTCCCTCTCTAGCCAACGCTTGGTTAGCCCTACAATCTTCTCATACAAGACTTGATTGGTGTCTAAGTCGAGGTGGACACCATCCTGGTCGAGGTCTCGGATGCTGAATGTGAGAGAAACAAAGCGGTGCTTAGTTTCTATTAACCGACACCTCAGGGCGCGGTTAACAGAATTTTTTATGGCTTGATAATCCGCCGCTGAGAACCCTCGGACTCTTGTCCGGCTCTCAATTGCCACGATCTTGCAGCTCCCTCCGGACTCACGCTCCAGATCCAGCGCCACCTCTTTGATTGTGTCAGCTAACTCGCGAGGGTACTGTACCGGGGCGTATATCATTGCCGCCTATAAACAAAAAGATCATATGCGGCCTAAACTGAACCACTTGCCCCCACTGGGGGGAGGCTTTCAGGGTATCAACGGTTGCTCCCGGTACCCCGAAGTAGGTCAGCCTGAAAGTTCTTTCCCCCTCGGACGCCCGATACGACTCAGTACCTCCGTCAGCTGCCCTTAGCCTAGTTGCATACGAATGCCCTACTATGGCTATTCGCTGAGGTACCGGCGCCTGAGGTACAGGGAGATAGCTAAGCCCCACCCCTCCGGGGTCCTTGCTCCTGCATCCCTGGGCTAATCCCTTGCTCATTGCCCAAGAAAAAATCCCCTACTGGTAGCCAATTCCCGGGTCTGGGCACCAATGTGGTAAACTATCAATGGAAGTTAAATATTACTAAGCTATAATGAATCAAATAAAATCAATCTAAATGAAAACTACTCTATATCTAAATTGAATTCAATCTGAAACAAGCTAATTTATATCCAAAGGTCTCACATAATAAATGTATATATAGGGTAAGGTTATAAGGGTTAATATTAGCCAGGAATTAACTCACCAATAGTTCCACGTGGCAATGAGGTAAGGGAGAACGTTTTACCCAATATGGTGGTGGACAATGGGGAACGAGACTTCGGTCCCAAGACTCGAGTCAAGTTAAAGAAAGAATAAATGATTACATGGGAATGGACATGAATAATATGCTTATCTATCAGTCAGTCATGATGTCGATGAGAGCGTCGTGATGGTGTAGCTGTGTGTATTGTTGTATGTGTATTGTGATTAGAGGCACAAAAGCACGATCAACTGAGGGCGGAAAATTAGATGTTAACTGGTTGGTGTTCGTGAAGGCTCTGGCGTACCTCAAAAGCACACCTTGCTGCCTTGGCAAACCGCCAGGAGCCCAAATTATCGTACTGCATTTAGGTTGCTCTATACGATAAATTATATTAATATATACGCTAAATTCATATATACTACATAAGACCATGGCAATATTGCTTAATAGCATATTAGGCCTTTTATAACTTAACTTATTTACAATCTTATAATATACGATCTACTCGTCCTACGTCGTGCTGTAGGAGAGATCGTGACATCACTGAGACATACGAGATCACAAAAGAGTCATATTCTATCGTATTTATACGATACTCCTCCCTCATACAGTATTCTCATCGTCCAGCATTACTGCTTCACAATTATTAGCCAACTTGACATAGCCATATATAATAGCTTATTATATATGCAAAAAGTCACTAGAATATTGCCACAATCTCTACAATAGTGTTGATTTGTTTGCTTTGCACATTTTACAATTTTACATTACTTTGAACTGTCTGAATTTTGTTGAATATCCCTAGGAATTATGTTGCGAAATGTAGCCTATAAAATAGACGCTATATAATAGCGGTAAAGTAGCTAAATTGGCAACATTGTAATATTCGATTGCCAAAATACCGCCATATATCTTCCATCTCGAATTTATCAACACTAAATCAAACGCATTTCATCACAAATCCCTTTAAAACGTTAACCATTGAATCTTCATAATATTATCTAAGCACTGATTGCCTACTAGTGTAAGAAACACCGCAATTAAGATAAAAACCCTAGTAAAATTGAAATTATATATGTATGTATGTATTTAAGTTTGTCCTTATTAAAATAGAAAACTACCGGTAGGCTACTATTATTATAGAAAATGAAATACAGACCTATATTTTGTAACCCAGGAGCTGCAGGAAGACTCTTAAGAGTTTCCCCGGCCGACTGCGGGAAGACTTAAGATCCTGGGCCTAAAAAAATCCATTTAAAACACCCCAAAAAAACTTGAACCCTTTTTTTTTTTTTTTTTGCCTGGGCCATGCCAAATATCACTCCTCCACATCCCCTCCTTCCCCCCCCCCCCCCCCCTCCTTCAATTATCACCTATTTTCCCTGTTATTCCCTTATTCTGTGGTCTATTTTCGTGCTAACATTAGCGAGTTGCTAGCAGGGCGTTGTCATCAGTGTTACCAAGCGTGGGAATTAGGGGAGAAGTCAGGAAGAGAATTGAGAGGTACCTCCAGTGTCTCTCAAAGCTTTGTGAGTGGAAGGTTGGCTCACACTCTCGAGATCGCTTTCATTTCGCGATTTTGATCAGCCAAACACTGTTTCCACTTGTTTTATTGTTGTAACTGGTTAATATCTTCATATTAATGGTAAAATAGGCGCATATGAATAAGTATTAACGATATTTATGGTAAAATAACGATGTTAGTGATGGGAACAGCTCAAATACGTGCGCACAGGCGTGTGGTGTCTCATACCCCCATACGCAGCCGAGAGGTTAAGGGAAACTCAACTAGTTTGCTTGGAGGTGCAATCACTCAATATTTCCTAGAGTCGAATACCTCAACCCCCCCTTACCCACATTGATTAATTTTAACCCTTTCAGTAAACAGTTGCCCTTTTTTTCCTTTACTTTGGCTATTAGTAGACAGTAGCCTATTATTCAGAATAGGAGAGGCTTGAGAGAGCTGGTAAATTACATGAAAAAGTAGCCTATTAACCACCTCCCTTTTCACAGGTCCTTCGTAACCTGCTTATAAGCATCATATATGTTTTTCAGAAATAATTCATACTGCTTATCAGAAGTAGTTATTTACCCTTGAAAAGCTGAAATATAATATATACGCATCTCTAAATGACATGAATGCGCAGACATGGAGGAGGCCACTCACTGAGCCTATTATAGAGTGAGGACACAGCCATAGAGTACATATGACCTAGATGCGAAAGCGTGACGTCACACGGTTATTTTGCCGCCCGTCCTAGGGATTTGGTGGCAGCACTGTTGTACTGTACAACAACCAAAGCACCTCAGTGGCTTGTCCTTATTATAGATAGTCTGTGCGCCGCGCGTACCTGCCAGCTAGCTTGCTGCAGTGTTACCAAAGTTAAGGGAATATCCACAAAACGAGGGAGCAATAGATTCAAGAGGGAACGTATTTAAGAGTTAATTAATGTTGGTAAAAACACTTGTAAATTATTAAGTATAAATTAGATATAATATAAGCAAGATGAAAACATTAAGTATACATATACACTATAAAATATAGGCTACTCATATATGATGCAAGCTGTATACCTTCAGGCAACACAACAAGAATTAAAATGTAATTTTGAATATATATTATTATGTTACATGTTATGTAGATGTTAATTTGTCAAGTAGCACTAAAACTGAACATTTATACTTATGACATCTAGGGATATTTTGTCCCACCATTGATGTTGGCAACTCCCGAATCTCACATCAACAATGGCGGGTGTTGGAGGAGTTTTGCTTGTGTACCTCCTTATAATGACGACAATTACACGATGACTGGCCTTTACAGTAGCCTCTACTTATGTCTATTTAACTATGTCATGTCTGCAGAGTCTCTGGATAACGTTCAATTGATTATTAACCTAACAAGTGCGCATGGGGGTAATTGGAAACGTCCCCCTGTGCTGACGTATTTGAGGTGTTTCCGTCACTAAAATATTCATTTTACCATTAATAGCATTAATAATTATCCATATGCGCCTATTATGGGTTGATTATAAAGGTATTAACCTGAAACAACAATAAAACGAGTGAAAACAGCGTTTGGATGGTCAAAATCGGAGATATAGCCTGCGAGTTGTATAATGTATGGGTGAGGCAAACTGCTTTCCCGCCAATTTCCCCCAAGGCCACTGAGACACAGTATACTCTCTCTCTCTCTCTTGCACTCGCTTGCCATCAGTGATGACAACACCCTGCTTGCAACTCGCTAATGTTAGCACGAAAATATACCTCAGAATAAGGGAATAATAGGGAAAATAGGTGATAACTGAAGGAGAGGAGGAAAGTGGGGAAGGAGGGGAGGTAGAGGACTGAGATTTTGCATGGCCCAGGGGCCAAAAAAAAATAAAAAAATAAAAAAATAAAAATAAAAAAAATAATTTTTTTTCGATGTCAAAAGTTGATTTTTTGTTTTACTTACTCTCAAGAGTCTTCCCGCAGTCCGCCGGGGGAACTCTTAAGAGTCTCCCGGCAGTTCCCGGGTTAATAGCGTTATTAGTACAAGGTAGGGAAAATTAATGGGGACTAAGGACAAGGATAGTCAATATAATGTCTTTGTGGGGACCCTCCCCTCCCATTGTCCTTTGCGATCGTGCTGCCATATCTCGAACGCGCGGATCCCTATTTACAGATTTGTGGCGTCTTCTTTCCTCTCTAGGTCATAATTATATACTCTATGGACACGGCAAGCCGTACGGCTCGCAGGCTACCAATGCTCATTGAGTGGCCCATGGGATAAGGACTTCACATTATGAAGTCATACACACAGGCTTCTAAAATTCAGTAAACAGACGGCTATAACTTCTTATTTTTCTGTGACTTCATGTTCAACCATAGCACCGTCCTAATAAAGGATAAAGTTGACAATTGCCCATGTGACTCGTATTTTAACGTTCGTTTCTCAAGTATAAGCCATAACATATCTACCCCCTACCTCAATCCACCATCAAAGGTCGCTAGAATGTTGCCCCAACCCATGGAAGAGCTTTTGTTTATTTGTTTTGCATGTTTTACAATATATTGTGGCTCGAGAATATGTGATATTTATAGAATATCCCCAGGAATAATGTTGCTAGATGTAAAACATGACCGCTAAATTTTAGGAAGTACCTCTAGATCTAGCGGTAATGTAGCTATATTGACAACACCGTAACATACAGTATGTACCCTCGGTTACCATAAATTACCGCTAAATCCGTTCTCAAAAGTCGTTAGCACTTGGCCAACATAGTAAATAAATGCAAAGAGTTGTTAGAATAATGCCACAATCTCTAGTTTTGGTTTGTCTGTTTTGCAAGTTTTACAATGAATATGGCTCTAGAATGTCTGAATTTTCATAATTTCCCTAGTAATTGCCGCTGGATAGGCGTGTGTGTGCTTGTTTTAGTGTGGCTGTGTGTGTGACGGTCTTGTACTTACTCTAATTGTACTTACTCTAGTTGTATTGCGGGAGTGAGCATGCTCGTTATTTCCCGCCTCCTATATGTGTAGGTGTTATATGTATCGTTGGAATGGCTGTGGATGTGTGTGTAGTCTGTATTTTTAGCCAATTGGCGACATCGGAAACGAAGGCTTAGGGTGGATCTGTATGGTACCATTCTCACTATAGACGGTACCGTCTCGCCCGAAGGCTTAGGTAGCCATCAGCTTTGGTGAACCATATGATACCCATCTCGCCTTGTACCATTTTTGCCAACCCCAGATGGGACGTCACAACGTCGTCCACTTATTCCAGGTACCTATTTACAGCTAGGTGAACTGAGGCTAACACATGAAAGGAGACAAGCCCAATTTGTCTCCGCCCGGCCGGGGGATTGAACCCCCGACCCCTCGTGTGTGAGACGAGAGCGCTACCTACTAGGCTATGTGTGTGTTTGTTTGAGTGTCGCTATAGGCTTCGTTCTAGCAGCAATTATTTACACTAGCGATTTGTGTTTAAGCTCTATTCTAAATATTTCAGTGCAATTTCTAAGAGATACTATAGGAATGTTGCCAATGTTCAAGCAATATGGCAGAGACTTATATTTCTAGTGATATTTAACATGCTAGCGGTATTAATCTAGCGGTATGAGTTTCATTGCTCTATTTTAGATATTTCAGTGCAATTTCTCAGAGATATTATAGGAATTTTGCCAATGTTCAAGCAATATGGCAGAGACTTATATTTCTAGTGATATTTAACATACTAGCGGTATTAATCTAGCGGTATGAGTTTCATTGCTCTATTTTAGATATTTCAGTGCAATTTCTCAGAGATATTATAGGAATTTTGCCAATGTTCAAGCAATATGGCAGAGACTTATATTTCTAGTGATATTTAACATACTAGCGGTATTAATCTAGCGGTATGAGTTTCATTTGGTAACCCCTGACCAGAAAATCGATAATAGTAGCCCATTGGTATACCGGAGGTAGACATAACAATTTATGTTTGGCCAAGATTACTCGGTTTATATAAGTTTATTATGAAATTTAACTCTCTCAAAATAGTTTGAGTCCCTACAAATTCCAGCAATTATTTAGCCAACCTACCTATACATACCTACCCTACCAAATAATAATGATAATTACAATTTATTTTTGGTGAATAGCAGAGTATTGGCTAAGATCTTTAACAATTCCTCCCTATGCTAAATGCTTAGTTTAATAACAATGATATGGACCTTCAAAGTTTGACAATTGCCCGTGTGACAGCCTTCACCAAGGAATCTGGTACGTGTATAAGAGGAGAGCCCACTCAATGTAATAATGCTGCTCCTACCGTGACACTAGAGGCCAATAGGTGATAACACGTTGATCAAGCCTATGGTTTCCCTCTTGATATTGTTCTACAAACTTAGATGATACTCTGAAGACCACTTGCATGTATACAGTGTGTAAATGTACGAACAATATGGAATTCTAAAGAATAAAACGCCTCCCCCCCCATTCAGTTAATGCCAGGCAGATTGTGTTTATACCTATCAGCCGCTTGGGGGCACTAGGTGTCGGCAAGATCCACCAAGTATATATTGAAGTGGTGAATCCTCTCCTTATGCTCCTTTGCTTGCCTTAACCCTGCTATTACGAACTTTATGCTGACATAGACCTTATATGCCCAAAATAATTAGGATTTAAACTTTCAGTCATACTCCATCCCACACTTAACTCACTGCTATAACTTAATATAACCGGTTTGGACAAGTGTGGCTAAAGTATATAATAAATAACAAGTCTAGGTTCAAGTCTGCACAGTTTATCCCCTTGCGTGTTCAGTTAGAGAGAGAGAGTGACTGTATCGCTAGATCCGTTCTCAAAAGCTGCTAGAATATTGTCTCGATTTTAATGCATGCAAAATGTCGCTAGAATGATGTCACAACCTCTGGAAGGGTTTCTGTTTGTTCAAATTATTTGTTTTGCAAGTTTTACATTTTAATAAGGTTCTAGAATGTGTGACAATTATATAGTATCTGTGGTAAAAATACAAAATGTAAGCACCCTTACCTCACGGTGAGAATATCCTTGTGTAGGTGCAGCACTGAAAGCCTATATCCAGGGCTAGGCTAGGCTAAGAGGTTCCCCATCCAAGCGCTAACAGCACTCCAGAAACTGCAACCACGAACCACAAACCAACCTAACCTACAGCTGCAGTGATGCCCACAAGAACCACCGACCTCGGCTGAATCTATTCACCCACCACAGGAACACTACACTCAAGAAAATACGACGAGAGCTCCCTACAACCTGCACACAAAGGTCCTCCCATGAGTGCGTCTCTTCTTCCCTCACGCTGCTGTCCCCCCTGCCGAAAGCTCCCTCGCTATGCTCCCGACAAATACCTAAAACTAACTGCCCAACATAAATCAAATTACACCACATGCCCCCCTGATCTCAAGATCAATCTAACAAAAAAAATAAAGAGAGAAGACAACTATATGAGAAAAACAACAACGAAAATCATTATAATTTTCCACCGTACTTAATGGCATACCGCCCTTGTAGTACTAAGGTACATTAGACATCGCGCAGTCCCTTTATCCCACCTACTCCATTTCACAGTCACTTCCCATCTCCTAATTTCCCATCCACCCTGGCCGTCGCCTCTCTCTCTGCGACCGTTGTGGTACCACTACTTTTTCTTCTACCTCTTCTTGCTCGTCATCACCCACCTCATCATCAGTTGAAAACTCTACCACTCTTCTGACGTCCAAGATGTGACGTGGCATCACGTCGACACTGAGGTTGTTCCTGGAATGCACGTCTGTCACAGTACCCCTCCCCCACTGGGATGTACACTTTGCATTTGGGGGCTTCACCCAAATCTCCTCCCCAATTTGGATAGAGGCAGGCCCTTCCTCCCCCCCAATGGCCATCGGCACCGCACATGGATGTCGCCATTCATACTGAAATACTGCTCTTTGTGATACGGTTCTCTCATCCTGCCCTGACCTAGGGGACATATTATACCAAAATACTGCTTCTATAGGCGCTACCTGCCGCCTCTCTGCCATAGCCTTGATTGTCCGATGATGTCTTTCCACAATTCCATTCCCACTTGGCCGATACGCAGCTCTAAAGAAACGTCGGACATTCCACCTATCAAGCATGTCCTTCAAAGCCTGCGACCGAAAAGCAGTACTGTTATCCATCATGTGACGCCTGCAGCTCAGCAGAACGCCACGTGGGCTCAGCCGCTCGCTTGGCTACTCGCTAGCACTCGCCGGGGCAAGGTATTTGGCTACAGTCTATCTACAATGTTGTTCTTTCTTTCATAGTGTTCGTGTTGTTACAGACAGTACCGTGGAGGTCTTTATTTTCGTCTGTGACAACGGGAAGCATTTTATATCATGAGTTGAACATAGGATGCATTGTATATAGTTAAGGAGAGAGAATAATATAGGCAGTGGGGTGGTAGTGTGTGCGTGCGTATACATGTGCTGCCTCCCCCCTCGCTTTGTAGGCTCGCGCGCGTGCCGTCTCGCGCCTCTTGATTGGCTGGTGGTTCCTGGCGCCTTCTGCAGCCCTGCTGCCTGGTGATGTGGCAGCCTGTGATTGGCTGACCACCATGCCTTTGTGTGTGATCCTGGAGGGGTCCCGAGGAGTTCCATCCTCAGAGCTTTCCTGACTAGCATACCCTTCACATGTCCCTTGCCCCCCTGTCTCCCGACTTCTACCTATAGAGCACTTTCTCTCTCTCTCAACTTCTTACCTTTCATTCTTCTACTCTATTTAATATCATAACTTCCCTTTGGTTCTGCACGATTTCATATATCGGCCATCGTATTATATGCTGAAGCTCTCAGATAACACATGCTTAGTTAGGCATTTTGGAAGGGTTACCATTTTTGTCTGTAGAGGTTTGACACACTCACGGTGTCTCCCTTCCTGTATCTTGGTGGTCTGCTGGGGGATTTAATGCTAGACTGGGATAAGGCTACTGGTGTTGTGATTTCCGATGTGTACTAGGTTTTGTTGAACCTGTACAATCGCAATGGAGACGTGGGAAGCCTAGGTGGTCTTTCTGACTGTGTACCTTGTGAGTTTAGCACTGTGTTGCGAGTGAGGGCTTTTGCCTCTGCCACCCAACACTGTGCTAACTCGTTTGCTTTGACTTTGAGAGGGTCGCCAGGAGAGAACCAGATACTAGCGATCTGGATCTCTCAAGAGAGCGGGGTACCCCGTCAATTAACGTAATTTGGCCGCACAGCCTTAAGGACTTCGCTGGGCTACGAGCCGCTTGCTCAGCCATTGTTTCCTAGCCTACTACATCCCAGCTAGACTTTATTCGCCTAGCAGACACCAGATTTAGATTATAAAGTCTTTCGGTTATGTATGCATTATTATTCACAGCATTTATTAGTCTAGGTTGTTGTTGAGTTGCACAACCCTAGTAGGCTGTTTCGTTGATGAGGAAGTACTTCTTTTGCTGTTTGAGTTCCTACTATTGCGCAGTTATTATTCCCGTGCCAGTTAACCCTATATGTCCTTACAATTGTCATATCCTGTTCCTGCTTTATACTACAGTTCAAAATCCGATACGATCATCTTACCCCAGCATCAGACTTTCTTCAGAAGATTCCTGCTCGATGCTTTGGGACTTTCGTTCACTTTCTTTAGTATAGGAGTGACAGTTCATTATTGTTTAGAGTAACTTTAAATATACCTTCTTCTAGTTTGCATTAAATCATTGCAGTGATTTAATTAAGATCTCTATATTTTCCTAGTATACCTTATTACCGTAATTGTATGTTGTTGTGATCAGGCTGTATCAGAGATCATCAGCCTGTAGTAGTAGTGCACTTATACTGAGTTATAGGATACCCCGTTATCGCAGATTTAACTCTGGAGGGTATAGGTGTTTTTGTGCGCCGGCATTATAAGTTCAGGGGTTGGATCTAGTGTTACCGGTGTGGCTGTGTGCTTTCCTAGTCCAATGATTAAGAGCCCTTGTTTTATACGAGCCCCGGTCGTAACAATCAACACCTCATCAACTGGGCCCCTCTCTAGGAAGATCTCATTCAGCACACTTGCAATCTCTTCCACATTCTCTGCTCTTAATTCCCTCCAGATAGCTACCCGTCCAGGTTCACAGTCTACCATGGATAGGTACAACCCCTGCCGATAGTGTGTCACATCAACCGCCAACCTTGTCCAATCATTATTCACTCTAATCTCCCCAAACTCATGTACAAAGGAGTACAAAGGAGTACAAAGGAAATCAAGCAACAAACAGATCTAGTGACCCTTCTAGGTTGCTTGTCCCTCCAAAAACACTGAGGATCAAGTGTCCAAAACAGTGGTTTAGAGTGGGTAAGGGAACATTGGAAAGGGAAATTACTGCCCTGGAAACTAATGTCCATGGCAGGATTAGGAAGTTAGTAGAGGACAGATGGGTTAGTAACTGAGGGAGGGATAAAATAAAGTTATTCATTTACAAACGCAGTCAGTCGCGGGTTTGATGCGAGATATTTGTCTAGGCGGAGTTTAAATGAATCAACGGTGATGCAGTCTATAACGTTTCGGGGAAGCCCATTCCACAAGTTGACAACTCGATTGAAGAAGAAATTCTTAGATTCGTGCGAGTTAAAAGATTTACCAATAATTTTGCAACCGTTTTCCCCCGCGTGTAATTAGATTGGTCGATAGTGAAGTACTTACTACAGTTCATATTGTCGATGCCTTTGATGATTTTGAACACTTGAATTAAGTCACCTCTTAATCTGCGCTGGGTTAAAGGAAATAGATTTAATTCTCTAAGACGCTCTTCGCTCTTCGTATGGTTTTGTTCTTTAGGCTAGGTATCATTTTGGTAACTCTACGTTGAACTCGTTCTAGCTTGTTTTATATCTTTTTGGTAATAAGGGCACCAGGATTGAACGCAGTATTCCAGAAGAGGGCGGACTAAGGAATTGTAAAGGGTTAGGATAACTTGTTTTGGATTTATGCTCAAATGACCTGCCTATAAAGCCAATTATTTTGTTTTGCCTTCTTAACAACTTCTGAACATTGTTGACTCGGTTTTAGGTTACTCGATATTGTTACTCCCAGATCGGTTTTCTCTGTTTACATTCTTAAGCTGAGTGCCATTCATCGAATAGTTTGCTTTCTCATTTAGGTATCCGATATGTAGTACTTTACATTTATCCGCATTGAAACTCATTTGCCAAATTTGGGCCCAACATGACAATTTATCTAGATTGTGTTGCATATCGTCAACTTGTTCTTTTGAGAGTACGCTATTTGCAATTTTTGTATCGTCAGCAAATTTTGAGATTGTACAGGTGAGACCCTCATCTATGTCGTTGATGTAAATTAGAAAGAGAATTGGTCCTAGTACCGATCCTTGGGGTACCCCGCTACTTACATTGATCCATTTAGATGCCTTACCGTTTATGACTACTCTTTGCTTTCTGTTGCTGAGCCAATTTTCTATCCATTTCAACACACCGTCTTGTATTCCATGCGCTTTTAGTTTTAGCAGTAAACGTTTGTGGGGAACTTTGTCAAAGGCCTTTTGAAAATCAAGGTATATAATATCTACAGCTTTACTCTCATCGTAGAGGTTGAGGATATCGTGGAAGAAGTCTAAGAGGTTTGTTAAACAGGAACGTTTTTTTACGAAAGCCATGTTGAGTATCTTTAAGTATGTTATTTTCCTCTAAGTGATTTACGAGTCTGTCTCTTATTACCGTTTCTAGCATTTTACATACAACTGAGGTTAAGCTAATTGGACGATAGTTACTGGGTAGGGATTTGCTGCCTTTTTTTAATATCGGTGTTACGTTGGCTAGCTTCCACTGATCAGGCATAGTTCCAGACTGCAAGGATTTATTGAAAAGTAATGTCAGTGGTTTGGAGAGCTCATCCTTAGCTTCCTTTAGAACTCTAGGCGAGATTGTATCAGGTCCAGGCGTTTTATTTACCTTGAGTTTATCTAAACAATTCAATACTTCTCTCTCTGTAACGATGATATTGCTTAGAACATCTGAATTATCAATCTGAATCGGCGATGGTGTAGGGATATCACTGAGGTCTTCTGTTGTAAAAACTGATGCAAAGAAGGTATTGAGGGCATTACTCATTTGTACTTCGTCTTTGGTGTATTCTCCATTTTTCATCGACTAACGGTCCAACAGTTGAAGTAACTACTTTTTTCTTTCTGATATAACTATAGAATTCTTTCGGGTTTGTTTTACTTTGATTCGCAATATGTAACTCTAAGGTCTTTTTACTTTGCTTAATTAACTTTTTGGCTTTGCGTCGTAGCTCTACAAATTTTACCCGTTCTTCGTCATTTTGTGAGGATTTTAATCTATCATTAGCAAATTTTTTAGCAAGCAGGCAGTTTGAAATATCTTTATTCCACCATTTGGGCTTATTATTATGGCCTGGACGCCGTATTTTCGATGGTATGCAGTCTTGCACTGCTTTTAGGTAAGTGGTTTCGAATAACTTCCAAGATGTATTTATGTCGTTACTGTTAATTAAAAAGCTCCAGTCAGTTTCTTTAAACATAGCTCTAAGTTTAAGGAAGTTTGCTTTCTTGAAATTAGGGACTTTTTCGATGCTACTATTTGGTTCGTTACTAGTAAACTTTAAAGTGAAAGTTATTGTACGATGGTCGCTGTTACTGAATTCATCACCAACATTCAAATTATCTATCAAATTTTCTTTTGTTGCAAGTACAATGTCAAGAACGTTATTACCACGGGTCGGCGTTCGAACAAATTGATAAGCGAACTCTCTTGCAAGTTCGTATACAAGTTATGTCCGGAGTGTGAAGTAAGAGTATCGCCCCACTTGGTGACAGGTAAATTAAAGTCGCCAAAAATAACGGTATCTTGTGAGTTACTTACATATGCAATTTGTTCGTAAATTTTTCGGTCAGTTTGCATTGATTGAGCTGGAGGTCTGTATATAAATGCAAGTATAATTTTTGTACCTTTATTATTCTTTATTAGCACAAAAGATGTGTAGACGTTCACAATTTGAGGTTTTCACAAGAGGGTAGGGTTAAGACTTTCTTTGATATAAAGTAAAACGCCACCTCCATTTCGATTTATTCGGCTTTTCTCAAACATTACATAACCGGGATGTGAATACTCTGCTAAAAAGTCTCTATCTTCTGTATTGAGCCAAGTTTCTGTTATGCCAATCACATCATAATTGTCTGTAAACACTAGCTCCTCTAAATCTGAAAATGTATTGCGTATGCTACGAGCGTTTGCATAGAAAACCTTTAAATTTTTTTATTTTAGAACTCACGGAACGCTCTTTAATAATATTTTTGGTTCTTGTCGGATCTACATTTATATTCATGGCTGTCCTCGGTCCTTATTGCTGGTGGTCCTCGGTTGCCTCTGTTTTTTGCTTGGCGTTGGAGATTTATGTCACTGCTGCTTCTTCTCGGATGGCGTTTTTTGATCCATGGCTGCGGACTGCTTCGTGTAGGAGACGACCCATGCGTGCTGAACCCACAGGGTTTAGATGAGTGCCATCCTTGCGGAGCAGAGTAGGCTGGTTGTAGAAGTTGTCCCAGAGGTTGATGAATTCAACTTCTTCCCTCAGACACAAATATTTTAGTCGGCTATTTGTGCTGAAGGCCTTGTCATAGAATTTGTCAGGTGCGTCGATCTTGGGGAGAATGCCTGAGATGATGATATTCCTTGACTTGTTTTTGTAGTGCTGGATCATCTTGCGATATTTCTCCATCAACTCTTCGGATCTGGTGCGCATGACGTCATTTGAACCAGCATGGATGACAAAAAGGGTATTTTCATTTGCATCCTTTGTGGTATCTTCGAAGGCTTCCACAATGTCGTCCAGTCCAGCTCCTGGGATGCAAAATCTTTTTCGTCGATTTGGGACTCTGTTGCAGAACTCTTCTACCTGTCCTCGTAGGATGGAATCCCCAACGAGCCTGGTCTCCTCTGGTTCATCTTCCATCTCTACCAATATCTCAAATCTGTTTGACATTGTGACTGGTATATGAGACCTTTTCTGCGTTGGCCGTGCACCGTTCCTCACTGGTGTAAATCCGGAAACCTGTGGTGGCAGGACTCTGCATACAGGTCGGGGAGAGGAGTGGTTAGAACGGGGACGAGGGGTTGGTACTGTTCGTGCTAGCAGGCTTCTTGCACGAGGAGTGGGGGAGAAACTAAGGTGAACAGGGCGGCTGTCCTGGTTTGATGTCGGCTCAGGTTCGTCGGAAGATGCTGCAGTGGCTACTGCAGGTGTTGGATTGTTGGCAGATGACGTTGGGGCGGTGGTGGATGTTGGAGTTGAAACAATTGGAGTTAGTGATATTCCAACGTTGAGTGTTACAAACTCTTGGAGTGATTCCAGCTTCCTGGTGAGGGCGTTGATCTTGTTGTGGGCTTCATCCAATTTTGATGTCAAATCCTCTCGTTGCTGGCAGAGTCGGCAGACTTGTGGATCGGCAGGAGCAAACATGGAAGCACCAAACCTACTGGCGCAGTTCGTACAGGCACGAGGCATGGTGACGATCACTTTCTTCAGATCACTTCACTCACTTAAAAACACTTAACTCAATTTAAAAACACTAAACTCACTTTAAAAAACACTTATCTCACTTTAAAAACACTTCACTCCCTTCAGGTCGCTTCACTTACTTAAATAGGCCTAACCGAAAACAAAAATGTTGAAATACGCACAAATAGGTTATCAGCGGTGATAGCCTAACCGAAAATTAAAACAAAACAAAATTAAATTTGAATACGCAGTGATAGCCGAACCAAATTTTTTTTAAATTTTATTTAAACAGAAATAGGCCACCAGGGGTTATAGCCTATCCTAACCGAAAACAAAAATTATGAAATACCGGTACGCAGAAATAGGCCACCAGGGGTGATAGCCTAGACTAACCGAAAACAAAAATTATGAAATACCGGTATGCAGAAATAGGCCACCAGCGGTGATAGCCTAACTGAAAATTTACAAATTGAAGTACGCAGAAATAGGCCACCAGGGATGATAGCCTAGACTAACCGAAAACAAAAATAACCAAAAACAAAAAGTATGAAATATGCAGAAGTAGGCTACCAGGGGTGATAACCTACCTAAAAAAGCAAAACAAATATATATACATATAATAGAATATGTAACTATATATACAATTCACCAAATAGAGATTATATAAGAATAAAGTGTAACTGCACACAAGGGGTTAATATCAACAGATGGCGCTGGTGTCACTGTAGGCTAGTCAAGCAGGATTATATTTAGATAAACAAAGTTATCAGTCAAAGGCTACTACAAGATCATGCAAGCAACAACTAAAATTACAGATATATATAGCTACAGTAGGATACTGAATACGATAACTACTAGAGTTAATAAGAAAATACAAAGCTAGGTCGATTAGAGGTGCACTTGCGTCGTCTGCTACAAGCTAGGATAACAAATGTAAACAACAATGTTTATCAGTCAGAAAAGCAATAAAATAACATGCACGGCAACTACAGAACTATGTGGACAAGCACTTAACTACTGTTCATGCAATGAATAAAGGGAATAGGGATATGAAATACTCAAATTAGGATAGAGTTTTCTCAGTGGCGATGCGGAGCTGTTGGCGGTGCTAAAGCCGGCGGGAGAGTGCACTCGGTGCAGGGTCGATCGACTGACATCTGTCACAATGTCTCACCACCTCTCGAACGTTGTCCCTCGTGACTGCAGGGTCAACCTTCCTTGCCACAAACAGCGTCCTGTCGACTCCCATGTGGTGCATTTGATGTAGCTCCTTTACACTTGGTGCTCCCATGCAACACACCATAGCCGCCTCCTTTGTCTCCTCTGGCACTCCAAGCCATGATTTCTTTACCCCTGTTAGGGCATCTGCCTTGTTCTTCTCTGATGGCAAAAAAAATAAACACAACTTCAGACTATACACATTTTTCAACTCCCTCAGAATTCCCAGACGACGCTTCACAATCATTTCTGAGGCTCCCTTCGTTCGAACTCTTTTCTCTTCCGTCACCACTAATTTCAGCCAACCAAACACCGTAGCAGAATCAGTTCGAACCTCGATCTCTCGCAAACCCCACTTCAAGGCCAAATTGATACTTTTCAACACCGCATCCAACTCGGCCACGTTGATATGACTGTAATCGTGCTTCTTCCTCAACCACGCAGCATCCTCAACTTTTACATTACCTATCTCCAATATCACTCCTGTCGCTATACTACTTGCGTCACACCATACAACCCCCTTCTCCGACTTCGGGGTGTACCATCTTCCTCTCACTGGGTCTTCCCGTCTCACTCTTTCTATGACATCTTGCATCATCGTGACTGTCTCTTTTCCGACCTTGTCTTCCCATCTTACACCTTCCGCTCTCCTCTTAATGTAACTACATGCTACCCGAAGCCATCCTGCAATGGGATAGTGGCCCACCAGCCTTCCACAAACTGTGAATAGCTCTCTCCTACTCCAATTCTCCCTAATTTCCGGAACCTCATTACCTCTCTGGAATACTAGCTCGCCTGTTCTATCTCTCTCTAATCTCAAGCCCAACGCTGCACCCCCTTCCAACGGGTGCGGCTCCTTTGTGGCCAATCCAAACCTAGCCAAGTGCTCTACAACCTCGGCTGCCATCACCACAGTGTCATCCACTAGTATATCGTCAATGTATGAATTCGTGGCAGCCTCCGTCTCCTACCTTTTCCCCAGCACTGTCTTGAGTATCTTCGCCATGATTCTTGGAGCCGAATTCAACCCGAAACCCAACCTCGTCAAGCAATACGTTTTCCCCTTATATCTCACCAGCTGGTACTTTCAGAGCTTCTCTGTCACATGAATTTGTAAATAAGCGGACTTCAAATCCACAATGGTCGAGGCCCCACCCATCTGCCTCCACTCCCTGAGTGTCTCACCGCACACATCCGCGACGTCATCGCCTGTGTGACTCATCACGTGGGTATTAAGTTCACGAAAATCCATTACAGGCCGTACCTTGTTTTTCGTCGGTTGAACCACCGCCATCAACGGCAACACTCCAATCTCCACTTCCTCCCCCCACGGCAGCAGAATGGCCTCATCAATCCACCTCTCCACCTCCTTGTCAAAATCTTCTCTCACTCCCTCTTTCATAGCATGTTCGTAACAACCAACTTTGTTCTTCAAAACAGGTAACTCTCCTTTCATCAACCACTCGACTACCCACTTCCTACCATCAAATACCGCAACAAAATTCTTATCCTCAATCTTGCATGGATCAGCCCCCCATTCGGTGCCTGTCTTCAACACCCCTCTCCTTGGCTCAACAACCCCGGCTGCCTTTGCGAACTTACCTTTCAGCTCTTCAGTCTCTGTCGGCTTCACAACCCTCCCTTCCGACTTTATGGCCACAGTGCATTGGGTCTCTCCACTCTCGGCAGTTGAACAGCTTACCGGTACTACCTTCCCAAACGTTACCGGTACTCTTCCATCTACAATCGTAGCGCCACCCAGTTGGCTGATTACATCCATCCCCATCACTACATCAATGCCGTCAATTACTCTATCAAGTACTATGGCCCTGATCCACAATCGGATTCCTCGCACTGTCAACTCCACTTCTCTGGCACCCTCACACCTTATCTCTCTTCCATCGACTGCAACTAGCCTAGTGTCCTCTCCCTCACTCTTTCCTACCAAACGAGAGGCCAACACACTGGTCGAACAGCGAGCATCCACAAGGGCTCTTGCCCCTTTCCCCCCCACCAGTACCTCCACCACTGGCAGGGAGCTTGGGAGCGCCTTTACTCGACTAAAGGGGTAGCTTCCGGCGCAGCAGCTCCCCTTTGACCGTTTCCCTGGTTGCAACGGCTCGCTATGTGACCCTTCTTCCCACACCGATAGCAAGTTATGGCTGGCTTCGGCTCCTTACACACCCTTGCCATGTGAGAGCCACCACATCTGAAGCAGCGACCTTTGAACCCACGCGCCTGCGGCGCCTCCCATTTCCTGCCACTCGGCTCACCCCATGGAGCCTGCCACTTTGCCTCCACTTCCGGCCCACCAGTAGCAACCACTGCAACTCCTTGGCTTCCTCCTGAAGCCAATACTCTAGCCCTAACTATTAAGTCACTCACACTCACCGACTCAACGTCCTTAACCCGGGAGCTGCGGGGAGACTCTTAAGAGTTCCCCCGGCGGACTGCGGGAAGACTCTTGAGAGTAAGTAAAATAAAAAATCAACTTTTGACATCGAAAAAAAAAAAAAAAATTATTTTTATTATTTTTTTTTTTTATTTTTTTTTGGCCCCTGGGCCATGCAAAATCTCAGCCCTCTACCTCCCCTCCTTCCCCACTTTCCTCCTCTCCTTCAGTTATCACCTATTTTCCCTATTATTCCCTTATTCTGAGGTATATTTTCGTGCTAACATTGCGAGTTGCAAGCAGGGTGTTGTCATCACTGATGGCAAGCGAGTGCAAGAGAGAGAGAGAGAGTATCGATCGACTGTGTCTCAGTGGCCTTGGGGGAAATTGGCGGGAAAGCAGTTTGCCTCACCCATACATTATACAACTCGCGGGCTATATCTCCGATTTTGACCATCCAAACGCTGTTTTCACTCGTTTTATTGTTGTTTCAGGTTAATACCTTTATAATCAACCCATAATAGGCGCATATGGATAATTATTAATGCTATTAATGGTACAATGAATATTTTAGTGACGGAAACACCTCAAATACGTCAGCACAGGGGGACGTTTTCAATTACCCCCATGCGCACTTGTTAGGTTAACCTGCTGCAGCTCCATCGATATCCTGTCCGGAAAACCAGTTATAAAAGCTAGCTTCACGGCCCTCTCCCTTCCACCCAGCTAGCCCTGCCAGCCTCCTTATCTTGTTAGCAAAGACATCCACCTGCTCACCTGTCCATCTCACCCTCTTCAGCCTTCCATATGCATCAAATATTCCCTGTGTAAAAGCCTCCTTCAATCTATCACTTATCTTCTTAGCATCCAATTGATCATTCTCACTCATCTCAAGGTACAAGGCTAACGTATCTCCCTCCAAGTACAGTGGTATAAAACTAGCCAAATCTTTAACCCTTGTCTATCGGGGCCCGACTTAAGGCGGTCAAGAGAACCAAGACCTAATTGGTGGGGCCCGACTTAAGTCCAATGCGATGTTGAGCACATAATTGGCTCTGAGAGAGAGTCCGAGCGGTGGGAGGAGCGCAGGTGGGCTCTGACCGTTCGGCACGGCTCCTGTAACGCGACTGGTCCCCCCTTCACACTCATCTACATCCACTGCCTCCCTAGACAGGGAAATATGTAAGGAAATTACTGTATTTTAGGGTTTTTGTACTCGCGTTGCAACATCGTTGCAAGACAACCCGTGGTCGTGCAAGGATGGTTCAGGTGTCATTGGAAAGCTCAATTATCGCCCTTTCATGGATACATAATTGTATTACGCTCTGGCTCTTGTTTATGCATGAAAAAGAGCATGGAATGAAGCTCGTTTAGGGTACATCTGCCCGCTTGGCAGGTAGTAGATGTTACAATCGGCTCCGTCCGACGGGTGTTAATTTCCAACAGTTTTGCCACCAATTCTGCCTTCTTTAGCCACGCCACCACATCGCCCTTACCATCATATGACTTCATAATTTAACTACTCAACTTCCCTTTTCCAGACATGGTGACTATATGCCCGGATAGCTTGTGGTAAAAATACAAAATGTAAGCACCCTTACCTCACGGTGAGAATAGCCTTGTGTAGGTGCAGCACTGAAAGCCTATATCTCCAGGGATAGGCTAGGCTAAGCGGTTCCCCATCCAAGCGCCAACAGCACTCCAGAAACTGCAACCACGAACCACAAACCAACCTAACCTACAGCTGCAGTGATGCCCGCAAGAACCACCGACCTCTGCTGAATCTATTCACCCACCACAGGAACACTACACTCAAGAAAATACGACGGGAGCTCCCTACAACCTGCACACAAAGGTCCTCCCACGAGTGCGTCTCTTCTTCCCTCACGCTGCTGTACCCCCGCCGAAAGCCACCTCGCTAGGTTCCCTACAAATACCTAAAACTAACTACCCAACATAAATCAAATTACACCACAGTATCCCTAGGAATTATGTTGCTATTATCGAAAATTACTGCTAAATATAAACAAGTACCTCTAGAAGTAGCGTTAAAGTAGCTATATTGGCAACACTGAGTCACTGAGATGTCACCAAGAAGGTTATATTAGGGGAGAGATACTCAGAGATAGTTGGTAGTACGTACCTTATGTGAACGTGAAGCCAGATAAAAAACTGCATGTACAGGCGAATCTGGCTAACTCTGACCATAATTGTCATATAAAAAAAAAAAAATAATGATAGGCTATAATAATCTGGTAACATTCTGTATAATTAATATATATATATATATATATATATATATTTGCGATATGTAGCCCCAACTCTTATATATAAAAAAACATAATTATCAAAGTGCAGGAAGGTCGAAGCGAGGGAGGTTGGCTTCACTGTTTCACCTTGTCACTCCCTCCTTTAGTATCCTTCCTCCAGACCAGGAAGTGTGACCATCGTATCTATTAGATTGCCAAATACTGCCATATAGCTCCCTACTGGAATATCAGATCAGATCTGATGAAGTATTGAGGGATAAGCCTTTACAACGGGCACCTCGTATTTACATTCTACTTTTCCTATTTTTCTGAAGCGTGTAGAGAGGGGAGAATGAGTGTTGGAGAGAGAAGAAGATGTTGGAGTGGCTTTGTTATGTGTGTTTAGTCTTTATACGTTGTCAGGATGTTCCCTGACTGGGTGCGAGCATGTGAAACATGCTAGGACGTACTACCACACCCACTAAATATCCGCCGTGGCAGGGATTCGATCCCGGGTCTTGCAGATTGACACGTGAGCGTGCTCACCACTCGACCACCACGGCTCTATATACCTACATTAACTAACACATTTCATTACACATCCCTTCAAAACGGTATCCATGTATTCATTATAATAATATATAAGTACTGGTTACTTACTAGTGTAAGATAACTGAACTTTGAAGAAATATATGTACAGTATTGTAAATTAAGTAGGAAGTAAGAATGGACAAATTATATCGTCAGTGGAGGGTGTGTGTGTGTGTGTGTGTGTGTATATATGAGTCTCTCTCTCTCTCTTTGTTTAGTCTGGTCACTCTGTTGTCGTTTCGATAGCTCTGTCTCTCTCTCTCGTTTGTTTGCACACCGGTACAAATGAGGCAGATCCCTTACACACGCAACCAAGATGAAAATGTGAGCCTGCAGAGAGACAAGTGGCCCACACAAGGCAGAACCCTTTCACATCCAACCCATCTCATCCATATCCCTATCTGATTTGATATTGCAGCTTTCTATTGCTCTTGATACCACTATAGCACTCGGTAGCCTATTTCACATATCTACAACTCTGTTACGAGAGGCAGATCCTATACACAGCCAATTTTTCTCTCTCTCAATTGCACACCGGTATACAAATGAGGCAGATCCCTTACATATGCAACCAAGATGAAAATGGGATCCTGTAGAGAGCCAGTGGGCCACATAAGGCAGATGCCTTACACACCCAACCCATCTCATACACATATGTTACTTACACTACTTACTATACACCAATGTTATCATATACCTGCAACCAAGATATAATTGTAAGAAATAGGAATGTAATAAAATGGGAGTCAGCAGAGAGCCAATTGGCCCATACAAAACAGATCCCTTTCACACCCATCCCATCTTATAAACTCTTCCTCTCTCTCTCTCTCTCACACAAATGAGAACATAAGTAAACAGGAGTCTACAGAGAGCCGATTGGCCCACATACGGCAGATCCCTTTCACACGCAACCCATCCCGCTCGCTCTCTCTCTCTGTCTTCTTTATATTTACGACATCCTATTCTCTATCGCCATGCTCTCTCTCTCTCTCCCTCTCTCACACATAAATGAGAACATAAGAACATAAGAAAACTGGAGTCTACAGAGTGCCGATTGGCCCACACACAGCAGATCCCTTTCACACCCAACCCATCTCATCCTATCATATTTAATGTTGAAGCTCTATTGTTATTCATCCCAGTATAGCACTCGGTAGCCTATGCCACATATCTACAACTATTACCAAACGAATAGAGGCAGATCCCTTACACAGCCAATCTCTTTCTCGCTCTTGTTTGTTTGCACACCTGTACAAATTAGGCAAATCCCTAACACATGCAACCAAGATGAAAATGGGAGTCAGCAGAGCCAAGTGGCCCACACAAGGCAGATCCCATTCACACCTAACTCATCTCATAAGCTTTATATGTTACTAAACTACTTACTATACACCAATGTCATCATATACCTGCAACCAAGATATACAGTAATTGTAAAAATCGGAACATAAGAAAATGGGAGTCAGCAGAGAGCTAATGGGGGAAACTAAAACAAAATCTGCTATTTTTCCCACTTTCGGTTCACACCGACACAAAATCTGTTGCCATCGAGTGAATCGAAATTTATAAATCGCAGTCATCAAAATATCACTATATTTCTATAGTCATGAATGTTACAGATATATTACTTTCAAATTCTATTCAGTACATTGTCCAATATACAAAGTATTTATGATTAATAAAAACAATTCTATTAGGCCTACACAAACCAATGGTAAGTGCTCTAAAAGTAGTCCTGTTAATATTTCAATAGATAGGTATCCATGTCCTAAAAATGATAATACTAAGTATAAAAACTCGAGATAAACGTATAAAATAATCGGCATTTAGCCACTTTACTGGAAATTAGAATACACAATTATAAACTAGTTTCAGAAGTGGCATGACCAATATAAATTGATGCCAGTGTTCGCTTTCACACCCAACTCATCTCGTCCTATCAAATTTTATGTTGAAGCTCTATTGTTATTGATCCCACTGTAGCACTCGGTAGCCTATTCCACATATCTACAACTCTTTTACCAAGCGAATAGAGGCAGATCCCTTACACAGCCAATCTCTTTCTCTCTCGCTCTTGTTTGTTTGCACACCGGTACAAATGAGGCAGATCCCTTACACATGCAACCAAGATGAAAATGGGAGTCTGCAGAGAGCCAAGTGGCCCACATAAGGCAGATCCCTTTCACACCTGTGACGCACCCAGTGCGTGGCAACTTAACCTGATTGTACTCCTTGGTACTCCACTGTACCGCCACGGTGCGGTACCGCTGTATCGCTGTACCGTGCTGGCTGCTTATATTGAGTGTGACAACGTATAACTATGTTCTTTGTATCTCTGCAAAGGTCTCGTCATGTGCTAACCAGTGGTGGGTTTTGTTTTAAGCCATGTCGAGACCTTCCATTTAATATGTAGTATCAATAGAGAAGTTGATAGATGAGACAATAGGAATTCAGAGAGAGAGAGTGAGTTAGACTTCAGAGCGAGAGGGTAGCAATGCGCCACGCTGCCGGGGGGGTGGTTGCCAGACGTATGGACCGGTTGGCAGCCCTGCGCTTATAGCTAGGTGCGACAGGGTTGGTAGTCCATTGCCGCCTGCCTATGCTGCCTGGGCTGCCCATGTTGTCGTGCTGCACATTGCCTGGAGGCTCGCTGTGTGTTCCATGATCAGGTTGCCTAGAACCTTTGAGATTCTAACATCCCTTGCCCTCTCTCCCAATTTCTCACGGTTGCACTCTTTCTCTCTGACGACATTACTCTCATTTCATTCTTCTCTCTATTTAAATGCATAACCTTCCCTTGAGGTCCTAAAGGAGTTTCAGCACTCACCTCTCGTATTACTCTTAGGACAAGCATATATTTACATGTATTAGATTTAAGGGGTTAATGTGAACAGCGATCTTCTTGATGAGGATAGTTGGTGAACGTTCTACATGTTCACGAGTTATATGCCCAGCTCATCATCCAATTTGTGACTAGACTAGTGCCATGTGTAAGAGCCCGACCATGCCCAGGAGTTGTCTGTAGAGGGGCGAGGACTTAGCCTTGATTTGCCTACCGAGCCAGGAGCGAGTGCAGTACCAGAGACTACAGCTCGCTCGTAGTGCCGGTATAGTAGAGTAACGTAATTTATCTGTCCTTGTGTTCTCTGCAGTCTTTTCCTGGGTTCTCGCTTTCGGTGCTGGGACTCGTTGTTCCTGTGACTTGGCCTGCTAGCTAGAACACATGGGGATGATGAGTGGGTGATATCTTTATTTTACTATGCATTGCAGCTCTCTTTAAGTTTATGTATATAACACTTTACAATACACATTACTCACACACAAGACAACACTATTAATACTTTCATGTATCAATTAACTGCACTGTCGTTTTGCTGCTGTGTCCGGAGTTCCGTTGCGTAGGGCGCATACGGACTCAGAGGGGAGACAGAGTGAGAGAAGCGAAGTAGCCTATGCGGTAGTAGGCTACCGGCGCAGTACTGTTGCCTGCAACCTTTTAGTTATTCCAAGTATAGATTCATTATTATAATAAGTGACTACTATTTATGTTCCTTCCATGTGTATTATTAGGTATCTACTGGATCATGAACATCTTGTATGCTACATGCTAGTGCATGTTAGTAGGGGACAGTTATTCTAGTGCACGCGCTTTCAAGTAGGCGTGTACATTTGTCATTTAGCATTTCACTGTCATACCTTTAGCCTGCTTCTATTCTACATTATTAGAGGCTTAATATTAACGTAGTTTCTTGAGTATTGCATTTCTTTAGTCATAACGTAACCTATAAATGTCTGAGGGAGTTTAGCCTCATAGCCTACCCCTGTTGTACACTTTCGCCGAGTTAAGGTACCTCGTTACCATAGACGATAACTCTGTAGGGCGTTGGTGCTTTTGTTGTCTGGAGCATATAGTATTTGGGACTGGAATCGAGCGTGTCGTTGTCACATAAGCCATTTCTGTCCTACGATCAAGAATCCCGAATATGTATTGCCGATCCAGCCGTAACAAAATGGCGACCTTGCACAAGATTCAGTAGTATCCTATCACATGTTTTTTGGAGACTATTCTATGCTACCTAGTAAAGCTGGCTAGAATTTTCTTGCATATTGGAGGAATTTTTATTGTGTCATTATTGTATTGGTGGACTTGCAGATTGTTTCGTTGGGGGTGTCTAGAGTAGAGTCATTCAAGCATCTTTAACATTTTGTAAGTCGAGACTGCAATTAGTAATAAGCACTTCTTTTTTTTTATGAACAGCAATTGTATAACCAGCACTATGTCTAATGACTCATCATTTACGGGGGAGGATAACACGGTACAGCCTAGTAACCAGCAAGTACAACAGATGTTTAGGGAGGGGAGTGTTATAAGTGGAGAGAGGGATGCCCGGGCATTTTTGCAGATACCTTTGACCGAACAGCGCCTGCAGGCTATTGATTGTTACGGTCTTCGCTGTTTAGCCACGGTTTTGGGGCGGGACTGTCCTGACAGTTGGCCCAAGAAGAATTTGGTGGCATGTTTGTTGGGTGATGGCGATGGGGCGGTGGGTGGAGTAGGGTCTTGGGGGGTTCCCTCCAAGCCTCCATTCCACTCTACCCCTGAGCTGGGCCCTCAGCCAGCGAGTCTTAGCACGATGCAGCAGGAGGGTTCTCAAGGGCAAGCTGGCTTACCCGTAAACACGTCTCGGTGTGGATCCCCCATTTTGTGCTCTCCCCCCCCAGGCCTGTCTCCTGAGATGTTATTTCAGCTAGAACTAGCTAAGTTTAAGCTGCAGGAGACTCAGATACAACAGGCTAGTATAGAACGGATTAAGCTGCAGGAGACTCAGATACAACAGGCTAGTATAGAACGCATAGAGGTTGCTAGAATCCAAGCCAATCAGGATGCAACCAGGTACCAGGCTGAAATGGATGTCGAGAAGTCTAGAGTAGAGACCACGGGGCGTCATCTCGGTGGTGGGCACCGGGTTACAGACTCACTTTCGCATTTAATTAAGTTAGTACCCGCATTTGATGAGACAGCAGTGACTGAGTTTTTTGCTCGTTTCGAAAAGAAGTGTCGTGAGTATGACTGGCCGGAGGTTAAAGGGGCAGCATTAGTTTCATCACGTCTAGTGGGTAAGGGGTTGAAAGCCTAAGATGCACTGTCACTGGACGAGAGTGTAGTGTATGGACTGGTGAAGGAGGCTGTGCTCCGGGCCTACGAACTGCAACCCGAAACTTATAGATTGAAGTTCCGTGGCGTGAATAAGAAGAGCGACGTCAGTTTTATGGAGCACGCACGGGACTTAACAGATGCATGTAATAACTGGTTTCGGTCCGAGCACGCAGAGTCGGCTGAGGAAATTAAGCAACTTTTCTATCTGGAACAGTTTTACAAATGTACTGGAACTGATCTAATGCTGAACATTAAGGAAAAATGTCCCAAGACAGTAGAGGAGGCTGCCAAGATGGCAGACTTCAGATTATCATTGATTCGTGGTTGCGGTGCCGCTCAGAGGGCTGAGTCAGGGCAGAAGGGGCGCTATACCCCACCCACCAGAGTTTTCGATAATAACAAATCCTATGACACACATAACCACACTAAATGCATTGCACCTAATAACACCTACAAACACAAGCCTCTCCCGTTTACTAAAGGTCAGGCCCCTTCTTCGCCCGCACAAGGGAAGAAGCCCATTGGGGATGTGAAATGTTACAAATGTCAGAAGCTAGGCCATTATTCACGTGAGTGCCCTAGTAACACTCCCGCTAAGCCGGTGTCATTGGTTCACAGTATCGGTGTGTCTCTGAAGGCTGCAGCAACTGCCCGGGGTAGGTTGTCAGCAGCTGAGGCACACGCGGTAAAGAAGCGTACGGAAGGCTCGACACCTGTCCGGGACACTTTCTGTAGCCATCGGGGACACAGGTTTGTGAGCTGGGGGAGTGAACTATGGAGGGTTGACTTGCTGAGGGATACGGGGGCTTCGCAAACTTTGTTGAGGAACTTCACAGGGAAACCGATAAATGCGGCCAGAGTTGTTGTGGTGCAGGGTATAAATGCTACGAGGTCATACCCACTTGTGAGGTTGGAGTTGAGAGTGGGAGAGGTGTGCAGGGAGCTGGATGTAGGGATCGTTGAGTGTTTGCCAGTTGAGGGCGTCGACCTTCTTCTCGGCAACGACTTTGCGGTGCCCACTTCCGGGACTCCACCCTTAGTCGTTGCCGAGAGGGCGGCCGACGTGGATGGTGAGAATCGGGAATGGGTTGGGAGGTGCCAACAGGATGAGATGGCCTGTGTGGTAACCCGATCTCGCTCTGCGGCTCCTGCACAGCCTAGCACTCAACCTCGGGGACAGTGGAGGAAGGATCAGGAGAAGGTTGCTAAGGGCAGGAAAAGGGACATTGATTCTGCTGCACTTCTCGGTGATTCGGTACTTGGACCTATAATAAACACGGGAGTTGATTCTGGCCCAGATATGGTGTGTAACAAGGCAGAGTTGGGTAAGACTTCGCGTGAGGCAAGAGCTGTAGCGAGAGCCACTAAGGCAGTAGAGCCTACTAGCCGGGGTAATGTCTTATTACAAAACCATCTTGATGCATTGACGCCCAGGGACATTAGTGAGCAGCAGCTGCAAGACGCTAGCCTAGCTCGTTCTAGCAATGGTGCCATAGAGTTGGAGGAAGATGGGGATGCGAAGCCGGGAGATTTCTTTAGGCTCAACAGGATATTGTACCGCAGATTTCTAGACCCCAAATCGAAGTGGGAGGGCGGTGCGAGGGTAGTAGACCAGGTGGTTGTTCCAAATAAGTATAGAGAGTCCTTATTGTGTCTGGCGCATGATGTGCCGGTGGCGGGTCATTTGGGGGTAACAAAAACATTGGCGGCATTGGGCAGGTTTTTCTGGTGGCCTGGGGTCAGGGCTGATGTCTGTGCATGGGTGGCTGGGTGTGCGACCTGCCAGACAACGGGGAACCCTAACCAGACCATCCCGAAGGCACCTTTGTTTCCCATACCTGTCACCGGGCCTCCGTTCAGCAAAGTTGTAGTAGATTTGGTTGGCCCTTTCCCACCTACTAGTAGTGGCAATAAATTCCTGTTGACAATCATGGATGTGGCTACGAGATACCCGGACGCATACCCCATGAGAAACGGCTCGGCAAAGGCAGTTGTTAAAAACTTATTATTGTTCTGTTCCCGTTATGGATTTCCACGTGAGGTGCAGTCAGACCAGGGGAGCAATTTTACATCCAAATTGTTCAAGCAAACCCTTCAGTTGCACGGTATATGTTCTGTAGTGTCGTCAGCCTACCATCCCGAGAGTCAGGGAGTCTTGGAGCGGTGGCACTCGACCCTGAAGAGTATGCTACGCTGTTACTGTGCAGAACATGACACTGATTGGGATTTGGGTCTGCCGTATGTTCTGTTCGCTGCACGTGAAGTCCCAGGAGAGAGCCTGGGGTTCAGTCCAAATCAACTAGTCTTTGGCCATAATGTGAGAGGACCTTTAAGTATGGTGAAAGAGATCTGGGAGGGCGAAGAGAAGCCGGGGTCTGTACTTAAATATATCCTTGAGAGCCGGGAGAGACTTATAGGTTGCATGGCAGCGGCAGGTAATAACTTGGTTAATGCACAGGCGGTCATGAAGCACCAGTATGACGCCAAGGTGAAGCTTCGGGAGTTTTCGGTGGGTCAGGAGGTAATGTTGCTTTTACCTTTGCCTGGACACCCCCTTTCTGCCAAGTTTATTGGGCCGTATGTGGTGGCTAAGAAACTGTCCGATCTTGATTATCTCGTTGCAACACCTGACCGTAGAAAAAAACATCAGTTATGTCATGTTAACCTCATGAAAGAGTATGTGAGACGCCCCTCAGAGCCTCTCACTGTCCCTGTGCTGGCCTGCAGCGGCCAGGGTGGAGAAGGAGGTGGGGACAGTCATGCTGCTGAGGAGGATAGCTGGGACTGTGTCATTTCCGCGGAACAGTGGGCGGGGAATACTGAACAAGAGGCTAGGCAAGCTGTAAGTCACCTGCCTGAGCACCAGGGTGCTGCTGTCCTAGGCCTGTTCAGGTCATACCCCTCTGTTTTCGCCGAACACCCAGGTCTCACTACTCAGGTAACGCACGACGTGGACGTCGGTGATAATGTGCCCTTCAAGTCAGTGCCCTACCGTGTGCCCCCGGTAAAGTTGCCAGCTTTACGGGAGGAGTTAAAGTACATGGTTGAGAGAGGGATGATCACTGAAGGTTATGTGAAGTGGACATCACCCGTCACGTTGCAGCCAACACCTGACGGCAAGGTGCGGTTCTGCATAGATTTTCGTAGGCTAAATGGCTTGACCACTACCAACCCTTACCCTTTGCCTCGAGTTGACGACAGCGTGGACAAGATAGGGAATGCAAAGTACCTTACTAAAATTGATCTTGTAAAAGGCTACTGGCAAGTACCCCTGTCGGACCGAGCTAAGCAAGTTTGTGGTTTTGTGGTAGATGGCAAGACCTACCAATGTAACGTAATGCCTTATGGGCTTAAGAACGCACCTGCCACGTTTCAGAACCTGATGAACGATATTTGTGACGAAATCCCTAACTGCACGGTCTACCTTGATGACGTGATAGTGTATGATGACAATTTTGAAAATCACCTAAGGCACTTAGAGACCCTGTTTGGGAAGTTGCACGATGCTGGGCTGGTGGTGAACCTGAGGAAGTGCGAGTTTGTAAAGGCTACTGTGCAGTATCTTGGCTTCGTGGTCGGGTTAGGCCGGGTGTGCCCCCCCCTGAGCAAGATACAGGCTATCAATATGTTTCCCAGGCCCACCACTAAGCGCCAGGTCATGCGGTTCCTAGGTATGATAGGCTATTATAGGCGCTTCATCCGGGGATACTCTACTGTCTTAGCACCGTTAACTGATCTACTGTCGAAGTCAGTGAAGTTCTGTTGGGCTGCGGAGTGTCAGAGGGCTTTCGACCTAGTCAAGCACCTGCTGTGTACACATCCGATTTTGAGAGCCCCAGACTTCTCCAGGAGTTTTCAGCTGGCGACTGATGCCAGCGGTGTGGGTGCCGGGGCAGTGTTACTGCAGACTGATTCCGAGGGCTTGGAACACCCAGTGAGCTTCTTTTCTCGCAAGTTTAATTCGGCACAAAGGAATTACTCGACTATAGAGAAGGAGCTTCTTGCTATCGTTTTGTCGCTCAAACATTTCGAAGTTTATGTTCCAGCCTACGGCCCGGTAGTGACGATTTATACGGACCATCATCCCTTGAAATTCCTAAATCAGTTTCACAATCGGAATATGCGGTTGACCAGGTGGTCCCTAATGCTCCAAGAGTATAATCTCAACATTCAGCATATTGCCGGGAGTGAGAACGTGATAGCAGTTTGTCTATCAAGGGTTGATGATCCAGGATAGTCGTGCACGGTGTGTGGGTTGAGCAGGAGTAAAATTAGGCTATCATAACGCCGTCCAAAAAGATTATAAAACAATAAAATAAACGAGAATTTTTTTTTTTAGTTTTGTAAGTCTTTATTGTTGTAGCATGATGCATGCGATATTGTGTTTTATGTATAATTCACACTTCAGTTGTTGTGCACCTTTTGCAATTAGTGGCAGCTAAGGGTAGCAGGTCGGTTGGTTGCCTGTCAGATTTTGATAATGCTTCTAAGGTCGATTATCTAAAAATCTTGGGGGGGCTGTGACGCACCCAGTGCGTGGCAACTTAACCTGATTGTACTCCTTGGTACTCCACTGTACCGCCACGGTGCGGTACCGCTGTATCGCTGTACCGTGCTGGCTGCTTATATTGAGTGTGACAACGTATAACTATGTTCTTTGTATCTCTGCAAAGGTCTCGTCATGTGCTAACCAGTGGTGGGTTTTGTTTTAAGCCATGTCGAGACCTTCCATTTAATATGTAGTATCAATAGAGAAGTTGATAGATGAGACAATAGGAATTCAGAGAGAGAGAGTGAGTTAGACTTCAGAGCGAGAGGGTAGCAATGCGCCACGCTGCCGGGGGGGTGGTTGCCAGACGTATGGACCGGTTGGCAGCCCTGCGCTTATAGCTAGGTGCGACAGGGTTGGTAGTCCATTGCCGCCTGCCTATGCTGCCTGGGCTGCCCATGTTGTCGTGCTGCACATTGCCTGGAGGCTCGCTGTGTGTTCCATGATCAGGTTGCCTAGAACCTTTGAGATTCTAACATCCCTTGCCCTCTCTCCCAATTTCTCACGGTTGCACTCTTTCTCTCTGACGACATTACTCTCATTTCATTCTTCTCTCTATTTAAATGCATAACCTTCCCTTGAGGTCCTAAAGGAGTTTCAGCACTCACCTCTCGTATTACTCTTAGGACAAGCATATATTTACATGTATTAGATTTAAGGGGTTAATGTGAACAGCGATCTTCTTGATGAGGATAGTTGGTGAACGTTCTACATGTTCACGAGTTATATGCCCAGCTCATCATCCAATTTGTGACTAGACTAGTGCCATGTGTAAGAGCCCGACCATGCCCAGGAGTTGTCTGTAGAGGGGCGAGGACTTAGCCTTGATTTGCCTACCGAGCCAGGAGCGAGTGCAGTACCAGAGACTACAGCTCGCTCGTAGTGCCGGTATAGTAGAGTAACGTAATTTATCTGTCCTTGTGTTCTCTGCAGTCTTTTCCTGGGTTCTCGCTTTCGGTGCTGGGACTCGTTGTTCCTGTGACTTGGCCTGCTAGCTAGAACACATGGGGATGATGAGTGGGTGATATCTTTATTTTACTATGCATTGCAGCTCTCTTTAAGTTTATGTATATAACACTTTACAATACACATTACTCACACACAAGACAACACTATTAATACTTTCATGTATCAATTAACTGCACTGTCGTTTTGCTGCTGTGTCCGGAGTTCCGTTGCGTAGGGCGCATACGGACTCAGAGGGGAGACAGAGTGAGAGAAGCGAAGTAGCCTATGCGGTAGTAGGCTACCGGCGCAGTACTGTTGCCTGCAACCTTTTAGTTATTCCAAGTATAGATTCATTATTATAATAAGTGACTACTATTTATGTTCCTTCCATGTGTATTATTAGGTATCTACTGGATCATGAACATCTTGTATGCTACATGCTAGTGCATGTTAGTAGGGGACAGTTATTCTAGTGCACGCGCTTTCAAGTAGGCGTGTACATTTGTCATTTAGCATTTCACTGTCATACCTTTAGCCTGCTTCTATTCTACATTATTAGAGGCTTAATATTAACGTAGTTTCTTGAGTATTGCATTTCTTTAGTCATAACGTAACCTATAAATGTCTGAGGGAGTTTAGCCTCATAGCCTACCCCTGTTGTACACTTTCGCCGAGTTAAGGTACCTCGTTACCATAGACGATAACTCTGTAGGGCGTTGGTGCTTTTGTTGTCTGGAGCATATAGTATTTGGGACTGGAATCGAGCGTGTCGTTGTCACATAAGCCATTTCTGTCCTACGATCAAGAATCCCGAATATGTATTGCCGATCCAGCCGTAACACACCCAACCCATCTCATAAACGTTACCTGTTATTTACACTACTTACTATACACCCATGTTATCATATACCTGCAACCAAAACACAATTGTAAGAAATATCACATAAGAAAATGGGAGTCTGCAGAGAGCCAATTGGCCCACACAAGACAGATCCTTTTCACACCCAACCCCTCTCATAAAAACTCTCTCTCTCTCTCTCATTTATCTCTGTCTTCCTTACATTTATGACATCCTAGTCTCTCTCTCTCTCACAAATGAGAACATAAGAAAATCGGAGTCTGCAGGAGCCGATTGGCCCTCACATGTCAGATCCCTTTCACACCCAACCCATCCTGCACTCTCTCTCTCTCTCATATTTATCGCTATCTTCCTTACGTTTACGACATCCTATTCTCTCTTGCCATACTCTCTCTCACCCCCACAAATGAGAACATAAAAAAATAAGAAAACGGGAGTCTGCAGAGAGCCGATTGACCTACACATGGCAGATCCCTTTCACATCCAACCCATCTCGTTCTATCTAATTTCAAGTTGAAGCTCTATTGTTCTTGATCCCATTATAGCATTCGGTAGCCTATTCCACATATCTACAACTCTGTTGCTAAACGAATAGAGGCAGATCCCTTACACATCCAATCTCTTCCTCTCTCGCTCTTGTTTGTTTCCACAATCTGTTCCTTCTGTAGTTTCTCCATGCCCGATAAGTTAAATGATCTTTTGATATCTGTGACACAGCTTTTGTATCCAACACAATACCCTGCTTGCAAAACTGCTCGAACCCCGGACAACGTTGCTTGTAGCTTTAATTAGGGGTTCGTCCCCTACGGGGAACCCCTATTGTAATCATTAAACCTACGTTTTCATCCAAATTCTTCTTACGCGCCGGTTTCGACGCAATAACTCCAGAACCGCTTTTTGGATCGGGATCAAACTTTCACAAGAGGTGCGTTTTTGTATTGGGCAACTTTTGATATGCTAAACATCCGGCATGGCGGCCAAACAGGTCCGTGGCAGCCGATTTCCCGAAAAACTTGACGCCTAAATACCGTCTCTCCCACTCACAGGAAACGACTGGGCTTTGGAATACGCACTCCCCTACTAATGCTCCGCAAATTTTATAGAGGTTTTGCTTTTGCACGTGGGTTTTTTCCGGCAATCTTGAAAAAACCTCCAATTCCACTTAAAATTCCACATCTTGAAAACTACGCCGATGATCAAAGCCATGCTTGCGTAGTTGGGTGAGGCTCGCAATTCCGAACGTTTTGATACCAAACAAATATAAATGGGTGGAATAGTTTGGCCGCAGCATTGAAAACTGTCTATTCTTAAATTACTTTAAAACCGCATTCGCTACCCACACAAAGTTTACCGTCTACAGTCTATAGGCTTCCACGCATCCCCCAGTTTTGCTTAATAACATAATCTCTTTATTATTCAGATCTATAATTTTTTTGGTATTTAACTCTCTCAAAACAGTTCGAGTCCCTACGAATTCCAGCAATTATTTAGCCAACCTACCTATACATACCTATCCTACCAAATAATAATGATAAATTCAAATTTATTTTTGGTGAATGACAGAGTATTGGCTAAGGTTTTTAACAATTCCTCCCTTTGCCAAATGCTTAGTTTAATAACAATGATATGGACCTTTAAAGTTTTGGCAATTGCCTGTGTAACTCGTATTTTAACCCTCCTAAAGTGTTACCACGAAATACCGTTAGATCCTTTCTCAAAAGTCGTTAGGATAATGCTGCAATTTCTAAAGAATTTTGGTTTGTTTGTTTTGCAAATTTTACAATGTAGTATGACTAGAATGTCTGAAATTTTCAAATGATCCCTAGTAAATGTCTCTAGATATAAAAGAAATGGCTGCTAGATTGAAGTAAATAGCTCTACATTTAGCGGTAATATGTAGCTTTACAACTGGCAACACTGCAACCACCACCTCCCTCCCACCCTCCCAGTATGTCTCCACAAAATACCGCTAGATCCTTTCTCAAAAGTCGCTAGCATGTTGCTACATAGTCAAACAATGGTAGAATAATGCTGCAATTTCTAAAGAGTTTTGGTTTGTTTGTTTTGCAAATTTTACAATGTAATATAACTAGAATGTCTGAAATTTTCAAATTATCCCGAGTAAATGTCTCTAGATATGAAAAAATGGCTGCTAAACTGAAGTAAATATAGCTCTACATCTAGCGGTAATATGTAGCAGTACAACTGGCAACACTGCCTACAACCACCACCTTCCCCCACCCTCCCCAGAGACTCGCACCTACAGTACGTCTCTCCCTCCCCCCATCCCCATTCCATCACTTTGTATGTACGATATTATTTCCGTCTTTATTACTGTGTATGGATTAAGTTATTGGTGTTCACTCTTGACATATGTGTCCTGCTACTTCTGTATGCATACATAATAGCATGAAAGTGATCAATACGCGCATATGAAGCTATGTATCTCGTATATCGGGGTTCTCTTACCTTCCATCGGTCCACCCCTTATACCTCCCTCCCTCCTCCCTATCCCATATGTGTAAACGTTATATTTTAGCTTTCCGAAGGTAAATACGTACATCCGATAAATATCTAGCCTTGTATTTAAATCATGAATCCTGTTTAATGTCATTATTTAATAAAAACATGTGTAAGGGTTACATTTATACACAGGATAAGATAAGCAAATACAAACCTCAGAGCATAATCATTGGCAATGAGTGTGTATGATATGTAAACAGGACAGTTCGTCGCTAGATAGGCGTGCTTGTGTGATGGTCTTGTGTAGCTATGTGTGTGCTTGTTTGAGTGTTGCTATAGGCTACGCATTAGTTATCTCTCTCTCTCTCTCTCTTATTTATCGCTGTCTTCCATACGATTACGACATACTGTACTAGTGCATGAGAACAGGAAATAGGGAGCCTCGCTCTCTCTCACACAAATGAGAACATAAGTAAACAGGAGTCTGCAGAGAGGCGATTGGCTATAGGACTCGGTAGCCTATTCCACATATCTACAACTCTGTTACTAAACGAATAGAGGCAGATCCCTTACACACCCGTCTCTCTCTGTAGCTCGTTTGTTTGCACACCAGTACAAATGAGGCAGATTCCTTACATATGATGAACATGGGAATCTGCAGAGACACAAGTGGCCCACAAAAGGCAGATCCCTTTCACATCTAACCCGTTTTGTCCATATGACTATCTGATTTTAACTTGAAATTCTCTATTGTTCTTGATCCCACTATAGCACTAGGTAGCCTATTTCACATATCTACGACTCTGTTACGAGAGGCAGATCCCTTACACAGCCAATCTCTCTCTCTTATTTGCACACTGGTACAAAGGAGGCAGATCCTTACACATGCTACAAGATGAAAATGGGAGTCTGCAGAGAGCCGATTGGCCCACACACGGCAGATCCCTTTCACACCCAATCCATCTCGTCTTATCAAATTTTATGTTGAAGCTCTATGTCATTGATCCCACTATAGCAGTTGGTAGCCTATTCCACATATCCACAACTCTTTTACCAAGCGAATAGAGGCAGATCCCTTACACAGCCAATCTCTTTCTCTCTCGCTCTTGTTTGTTTACACACCGGTACAAATGAGGCAGATCCCTTACACATGCAACCAAGATGAAAATGGGAGTATGCAGAGAGCCAAGTGGCCCACATGAGGCAGGTCCCTTTCACACTCAACCCATCTAATAAACGTTACCTGTTATTTACACTACTTACTATACACCCATGTTATCATATACCTGCAACCAAAACACAATTGTAAGAAATAGAAACTTAAGAAAATGGGAGTCTGTAGAGAGCCAATTGGCCCACACAAGACAGATCCTTTTCACACCCAACCCATCTCATAAAAACTCTCTCTCATTTATCTGTCTTCCTTACATTTATGACATCCTAGTGACCTAGTCTCTCTCTCTCTCTCTCTCACAAATGAGAACATAAGAAAACCGGAGTCTGCAGAGAGCCAATTGGCCCACACATGTCAGATCCCTTTCACACCCAACCCATCCCGCGCTCTCTCTCTCATATTTATCGCTATCTTCCTTACGTTTACGACATCCTATTCTCTCGCCATACTCCCTCTCTCCTTCACAAATGAGAAAATAAGAAAACGGGAGTCTCCAGAGCCGATTGACCTACACATGGCAGATCCCTTTCACACCCAACCCATCTCGTTCTATCTAATTTTAAGTTGAAGCTCTATTATTCTTGATCCCATTATAGCACTCGGTAGCCTATTCCACATATCTACAACTCTGTTACTAAAAGGATAGAGGCAGATCCCTTTTACAGCCAATCTCTCCCTCTCTCGCTCTTGTTTGTTTGCACAATCTGCTCCTTCTGTAGTTTCTCCATGCCCGATAAGTTAAATGATCTTTTGATATCTGTGACACAGCATTTGTATCCAACACAATACCCCGCTTTGCAAAATCGTCGAACCCCGGACAACGTTGCTTGCAACTTTAATTATTATTATTATTATTGTTATCTTTTGTTTAACTAAGAAAATATTAAATAACTATAGACAGTGATTGGGTAAATTGACGTCACATATATAAACGAAAATATTAATTCAGTAAACGCATTGTGTCTCTAATGCCTAACATGCATCCAGAATCATTATCGAAAAGCATTTATTTTAATGAAAAATGTATTGACATTAACTATTACTTACGAAACAATACATAAAACTACTGTGAAAGCCTTTCCATTCATTACAACAAGATGTATTTCATTTAACTTTCAAATTTCATATATTTTATTCATATTTTGTTCCAGGTTACTTACCCTCGGAGAGTGCTGAACGCATTATCGAGGTAATCCTCTCGGGCATGGAAGCATACATTCCACTTTCTTTCTCTCAGTCTAATGCAAAAAAAAACTTGGTTTACTCACGCTTGTTATATTGCTGTCTGCAACAAGAAGGACGCATTTAAACGGTACCGACGCCTTAAGACTCAAGAATCACATTCTCCTATGTGTCTGCCCGGAATCAAGCCAAATCTGTTCTTCGACTTGCTAAACACCCATTCATCAATAATAAATGCACTGAACTATCTAACTCTAGCTCTTCCCAAGCTTTCTGGCATCTAGCCAAAAACCTCTCCAATAATTTGTCTTCCTCGTCTTTCCCTCCCCTTTTCCACTCTGATCACTTCTTCCTCTGACAAAGCTGAACTCTTCGCTCAAACTTTTGCTAGAAACTCCACCTTGAATGATTCCAGTGCTACTCCTCCCTCACTCCTAATTATGCCTATTATCCTTATCTCTTCTAAAAATGTATTTTCTACCCTTTCTGGGCTTAATAATAAGAAGGCGTAAGGTCCGGACGGTGTTCCTTCTGTTGTACTAAAAAACTGTGTTTCCGTGCTGACTCCCTGCCTAGACAAACTCTCTCGTCTTTGTCTCTCCTCTAACGTCTTCCCTTCTTGCTTGAAGTTTGCTCTCATTCAACCTGTCCCAAAGAGGGTGACCGCTCTCAACCCTCCAACTATCGTCCAATTGCTCTCATCTCTTGTATCTCTAAAGTTTTTGAAACTATTCTTGCTTCCAAATTTCTTAAGCATTTCTCTTCTAATAATCTACTCTCAGATCGCCAGTATGGGTTCCTTAACCTATTAAGCGTACAATAGGGGGTGTGACCAACGTAGTTATATGCGAATTATTTACCCAATATTCTCACAGAATTTATTATATATGTATCATATAGGCGAAACCATAGTTTATTTTCCATGAGCACATATTTTACTAATATGATGAACATATGAACCTTCAAGAGTGATAAAATAAGTGGGGAAAGCATTTGGGTGGCTAAAAAAGACTATATTACCCACCCGCTTGTATTCTCAGGCAGGAGGCGGCGAGACATACACCCTCCCCCTCTGAGCTGTCTCGCCACACTGATCGATGCGAGAGAGATTTTCTCATTGCATAGAATCTCTAAATAACTCGCTGTTGTATATGAAAACGCGGGAGAATTATTCCCGTTAAAAATAGCCGATAAATTATGAAAATAAGAGGGAAAACAGGGGATAATTGAGGAGGGGGGGGGGATTGGGAAAAAAATGGGGAAGGAGGGGATGGGGGGGGGGGAGGTGAGAAACATATGGATGAGTGGTAGGAAGTACTAGAGAGGACTTATCTCACCTAATGACATATTCCTTTGTTTTGAGAGCTCCTGGGTTGTTTTTGAAAGGCTTTTTCATGGCCTTGCTTCCGTGAGTCCTATCACTTTCGCTATACCGTATTTCCATGAGTTTTATCGCGCTTCTCGGGTTAAGGGTTGCTCTACTAGTGATCTTCTTTCATATCTTACTAACTCTAGGTCATCATCCTTTCGGGACTTCAGTGAGACCTTTCCTATTGCACTAGAGTCTAGACATATCAAAGGCCTTCGATAGAGTCTGGCACAAATCCTTAATTTCTAAACTATCCTCCTTTGGTTTCTATCCCTCCATCTGTGCCTTTGTCTCTAATTTCCTTTCCGGCTATTCCACAGCTGCGGTTGTGGACGGCCATCGCTCACTTCCTCATCCTATCAACTCCGGTGTTCCTCAAGGCTCTGTCCTATCTCCCATTCTCTCTTTAATTTTCATAAATAATCTTCTCAACTGTACCTCCAGTCCCATCAATTCATATGCAGACGACTCTACCTTACACTAATCAATTAGTTTTCCAGAATGCCCCAGCCAGCAATCCATCAAAAACAAACGTAATGAAGCCATGCAACACTTATCTTCTGATCTAACTACTATTTCCAATTGGGGCAGAGAAAACCTTGTTGCCTTTAATGCTTCCAAAACCCAATTTCTTCATCTTACTACATACATACATACATAACATTTTTAAGACTGAGTGCTCCACACAAACGTGCAGTTTCAGTCTCTTGTCCTAATGGCGGCGTTCCAGGCAACCCAGTTAAGGGGTGCTTCACTTGTCAAGTTTTTAAATTTGAGATCGGCACGTATAGTCCGATCCCAGGTCTTCCTCGGTCCACCCCTTGGTGCAGCTCCCTCCAAAATCACAGACCTCCATCTTTTCACCCAATTTTGTTCATCCATTCTCTCCACATGTCCATACCATCCCAGTCTACTTGTACGCATCTTCTCACTAATACTCTTTATACCTAAACGTCTCCTCAGCTTATCATTTGTTATTCTATCCAGCAGTTTGGCCCATCTCACCCTTTTCATCTCATTACATTCCATTCTGTTGACATCCTCTACTTTAACGGCCCATGTTTCTGAGGCATACGTCATTGCACTTCTAACAGATGAGGCATATACCATTCCCTTCAGGGGGAGAGGCATTCTTTTCACGGTCAGAATTGGCAGCAATTCTCTGAACTTCCCCCAGCCACATCTAATTCTAGCGACAGTGACAGCCTCGGCCCCACCACCAGCAGATATGGTATCTCCTAGAGTCTTAGGTAACAAAACTTGTCCACCAGCTCCAATGACTCATTTCCAAAATTCACAGCCACAGGATCATCATTTAACACAAGCTCGCCTTTTTTTTTTTTTTTTTTTTTTTCTATGTGATTGAGGGAGGCAAAAGGAAGAACTGCCTATAGCGAGTGCCTCCCCCATAGTTGAAAGAGTGACAGGGCCAAAATCAAGGGACGTTCGAGCCAAAATGCCTGGACACACAGAGTTTGAAGCAATTTAAGTCATAGGAAGAGGGAAAGACTGATTCTGGGAGAGAGTTCCAGAGCTCAGCTGTTGAGTAGAAGAAAGTTTGAGAGTAACGTTTCACTCTTGGGTTGGAGAGTTGCACAGAGCAGGGGTGGGATTGAGTTGCAAGACGGGTACCACGTGCCCTACGTAAAGGAGGTGGTATACACTGGGAAAGCTCTGAGGAACACTGATTATTATAGTAGCGATAGAATAGCGAGAGAGATGCAACATTGCGGCGGAGAGAGAGAGATTGCAGAGAGTTGGTGAGGGGACGGGAGTTAATGATACGAAAGGCCTTCCTTTCAACTTTGTCTAGGAGAGCGGTGTGAGAGGAACCTCCCCACACATGTGAACAATACTCAATACAAGGATGCACTATGCCCCTGTACAGAGCAAGAAGCTGTGCAGGGGAAAAGAAACCCCTAAGGTGGTTGAGCACACCCAGCTTCTGGGAGGCTGCCTTAGCAAGACTGGTAATATGGTCCTTCCAACTGAGAGCAGAAGAAAAAGAGACACCAAGAATATTGAGAGAAGATGAAGGATTGATATTTGTATTGTTGAAGAATAAGGGATAGTCCGCAAGGAGTTCCTTATAGGTAGATAGATGGAGAAATTGGTTTTGGAAGCATTAAAGGTAAAAAGATTTTCTCTGCCCCAATTGGAGATAGTATTTAGATCAGAATTTAAGAGTTCTATGGCTTCATTACGTTTGTCGTTGAGGGATTGCTGGCTGGGGCATTCTGAAAAACTAATGGAGTAGTGTAAGGTTGAGTCGTCTGTGTATGAATGGATGGGAATTGAGGTACAGTTGAGGAGATCATTTATAAAAATTAGAAAGAGAATAGGAGATAGGACAGAGCCCTGAGGAACACCAGAGTTGATAGGGTGAGGAAGTGAACAATGGCCGTCCACAACCGCAGCTATGGAACGGCCGGAAAGGAAATTAGAGACAAAGGCATAGATGGAGGGATAGAAACCGAAGGAGGGTAGTTTAGAAATTAAAGATTTGTGCCAGACTCTATCAAAGGCTTTCGATATGTCTAGTGCAATAGAAAAAGTCTCACCGAAGTCCCGAAAGGAGGATGACCAAGAGTTAGTAAGATATGAAAGAAGATCACCAGTAGAGCGACCCTTAAGGAAGCCATACTGGCGATCTGAGAGCAGATTATGAGAAGAGAAATGCTTAAGAAATTTGGAAGCAAGAATAGTTTCAAAAACTTTAGAAAGACAAGAGATGAGAGCAATTGGACGATAGTTGGAGGGTTGAGAGCGGTCACCCTTCTTTGGGACAGGTTGAATGTGAGCAAACTTCCAGCATGAAGGGAAGACGTTAGAGGATAGACAGAGACGAAAGAGTTTGCCTAGGTAGGGAGTCAGCACGGAAGCACAGTTTTTGAGAACAACAGGAGGAACACCGTCCGGACTGTACGCCTTATTAGTATTAAGCCCAGAGAGGGTAGAAAGTACATCTTTAGAAGAGATTAGGATATTAGGCATAAGTAAGAGAGAGGAGGGTGGAGAGGGAGGAATAGCACCGGAATCATCCAAGGTGGAGTTTCTAGCAAAAGTTTGAGCGAAGAGTTTAGCTTTGTCAGAGGAAGAAGTGATGGTTGTGCCATCGGAGTGGGAAAGGGGAGGGAAAGACGAGGAAGAGAAATTGTTGGAAAGGTTTTTGGCTAGATGCCAGAAAGCTTGGAAAGACCTACTGTAGAGTTGGATAGTTCCGTGCATTTATTATTGATGAAAGAGTGTTTGGCAAGTCGAAGAACAGATTTGGCTTGATTCCGGGCAGAAACATAGGAAGAATGAGAGTCTTGAGTTTTATGGCGTCGGTACCCTTTGAATGCTTCCTCCTTATTGCGGACAGCAGTAGAACAGGCGCGTGTAAACCAAGATTTTTTAGCATTAGTCTGAGAGAAAGAGAATGGAATGTATGCTTCCATGCCCGATAGGATTACCTCGGTAATGCCTTACCTTTTGATACCTTTTGATGTGTTCGCCACTCTTCTAGCGGCACCAAGGAGCACGACGCCCCTCGTTATGGGTGGTGATTTGGTGCAGTAGACTGTTTTAAGCGACAGCTCGCTCCCTTGCGAGGAACGGCTCGTCTGGCACTTTTTGCAGTTCGACATCTAGGGCTCTCTTGAAGTTGTCTAACGAGATGTCCCTCATGTCTCTTACTCGCCGTGGGAGTTTGTTGAAGAGACGTGGGCCTCTGTGTGATAACCAGCCCTCTCGCAGAGAGCCCATAGCACCCCTGTTATTCATCCGGGGGATTTCGCATTCCCAGCCTCTCCCATCACTGAATTTCATGACTATCGGAGTATGTAGGTTTGGTACTAAACCCTCTGCGATTTTCCATGTGTATATTATTAGGTAACGTTCTCTTCTACGTTCCAGTGAGTACAGATTCAGTGCTCTTAAACGCTCCCAATAGTGTAGCTGTTTTATCGAACTTATATGCGAAGTGAAATTTCTTTGTACACTCTCTACGTCATTTATTTCACCTGCTTTGTATGGGGATGTTAATACGCTACAGTATTCAAGCCGCGGTAGCACTAGAGATTTGAAGAGCGTTATCATAGGTAATTCACCGCGTGTTTTAAAAGTACGCAGAATCCAACCCGTTAGACGTTTCGCAGCCGCCACTTTGACCTGGTTATGTACTTTGAAACCCATATTTTCAGACATTAATACCCCAAGGTCTTTCACACTGTCTTTCCGTTCTATTATGTGGTTAGATTCTGTTAAGTAATTTGTAATTTCTTTAACACCATTATTATCTCCGTACCGTATTAATTGGAATTTTTCTTCATTGAATTGCATGTTGTTTTCCCTGGTCCAATGGAACACTACATTCATGTCTTCCTGCAGTCGGCCCGTGTCCTCTTGTGTGTTTACTATCTTGCTTAATTTTGTGTCATCAGCAAAAGACGACACCGTACTGTGTCTGGTGTTGGTATCTATGTCGCAAATTAGTATGAGGAACAGAAGGGGCGCTAGCACTGTTCCTTGGGGCACTGAGCTCTTGACATCCGAAGGCTCAGATGTGACTTGGTTTACTGCTACTGATTGTTTTCGGTATACGAGGAAATTGTATATCCACCGTCCGATTTTCCCAGTTATACCTTTTGCTTTCAGTTTGTGGGCTATTATACTATGGTCACATTTATCAAATGCCTTAGCAAAATCGGTGTAAATGACATCCACGTTTTTCTTTTCTTCTAGCGCTTTAAGAATTTTGTCATAGTGTTCCAAAAGTTGTGAGAGACATGATCTTCCCGCTCTGAACCCATGTTGACCGGTGTTGTGTAGTTCATTTGCCTCCATGAATGTTGAAATTTTGTTTCGCAGGACTCGCTCGCAAACTTTAATGATGTGAGAGGTTAGAGCTACCGGGCGGTAGTTTTTTGGTAGTGCTTTACTCCCTCCTTTATGCAGTGGGGCAATTATTGCGTTTTTCAAGCTATCTGGTATGTCACCAGTGTCTAGACTCCTTCTCCACATTATAGCCAGGGGTTTTGAGAGGTTTTCCTTACATTTCTTCATTAGGATCGAATTCCATGAGTCCGGGCCTGGTGCCGAGTGGGATGGCATGTTGGAAATGGCCTCTTCTATGTCTTTTGGACCGAAATCAATATCCAGCATCTGGGGGGTTTCTGTGGGTGAGGTTTCCATGAAAAATATATTTTGGTCTCTGATGACTTTTGTTTCATCAGGCTCACTGAATGCCATATCATACTGCCTGCTTAAGAGTTCGCTCATTTCCTTTTTGTCCCCTGTGAAAGAGCCGTCCCCTTTGCTCAGTGAGCCGATGTTTGATGTTGTTTTAGCCTTTTGTTTGGCGTATGAAAAGAAGTATTTGGAATTTTCCTTTATACCTGCAATAGCTTTCCTCTCCTCTTCCATATGTTGTAGTTCATATGATATTCTTAGCCTTTGTTCAATTTCCACAATTTCTCTATCTATTTCGGTCTTTTGCCTATCCTGTAGATTTTGATGTGTGCGAGTAATTTTCTTCTTCTGTACAGCCTCCTCCTTTCCCGATCTTGTTTGCTTCTTCGTTTTGTTTGTCTTGCAGGTAGACTTCGACGACGACGACGAAGACTTCAACGACGATGACAAAGACTTCGACGACGAAATATGGTGGCTACAGATTTGGGTCATGGTTTCTGTTATTAAGACTAGACATTCTGCTGGTGTCAGGTTATTCATTAAATCTTCCCAGTCTATTTCCTCCATTTCTTGATTTACCTCTTCCCACCTAATGTTTTTGTTATTGAAGTTACATTTACTGACGGGGCCGGTTTTTGTTCTCGATTCTGAGGTTGTCTGTACACTTTCTAAGGTTGTTTTGATCTCAATTAATTTATGATCTGAGTATGTTGTGTCCGATATGTTAATGCTGTGTACTAGAGAGTCGTTGTTAGTGAAGACCAGGTCTAAGATATTGTTTTCCTGTGTGGGTTCAGCAATATGTTGGGTAAGACTAAAAAAATCGCAAAGTTCAAAAAGCTCTCTCGTATTAGTATTTGCTTCTCCGGTGTTATTTGCCACTAACTGGTTTTCTAGTTGTCTCCATTAATGTTTGGTAGGTTAAAGTCTCCTAGCCATATAATATTTGGTGTTGGGTTCCCCAGCGTTTCCACTTCTGATTTTATTTTGTTGAGCTGGGTTTTGAATTCTTCTCGGGATGAGTCTGGAGGCCTGTATGTAACAATAACTGCTAAATTTAGGGATTCTATTTTAACTCCAAGTATTTCCACCAATTCATTACTGTTATTTAGGAATTCAGTACATATCAGTGAGTCATGGATGTACAAGGCTACACCTCCATGTGATCTATGCATTCTGTCCGCCCTATGTAGGTTGTAACCAGGAATCCATACCTCACTATCTTCCTGATCTTTAATGTGAGTTTCTGTGAGAGCCGCAAATATAGCGTTTCCTTCTTCTAGCAGGCCCCTAATAAATGGTACTTTGTTCGTGGTTCTATTTTTTAGGCCTTGGATATTTGCAAACAAGATTGGGGAGGGATTGTTTGGAGTACTATGTGTACCTAATAGTCTTCGGGATGTATTTGCCACTCTTGGGAGGCCAGGAGGTGCTCGAGGTGTTCTATGTGCTCTTCCATCTCCCTCAGTCTCTTCATCTTTGTCTGCCCTTTCCCTCCTTGCCTTTTTCCTCTGTCTCGTCCTCGCATAGCTAGAGAGTTTTTTTGGGCTACCATTCGTGTTAGGTCTAGCATATCTCAAAGTCCCTTTAATATGAAAAGCTGGGCATTTCATATTGTAGCAGGTCTTGTTCTCAAGTGATGTCTTGCAAAGGGGAGGGGAGGTGTGGTGGAGTGGCCATGCCACTGGATTGGTAATCCAATGGACCCGGGTTCAAATCCCGATATGTCAATGGGAAGATATTATTGGGATTGAATTTGTGCTGTACCTAGTATCAGTGCATTACCACAAAGCCCACCGAAATGCCAACAAAATACCCTCATTGTTCCCTGATTAAAAAACACTGTATGAATATTCCCATATTCAAAATATGTTACAGGGGGACAATGCCTAGTGAGTTCACTGCTCAATAGGTGGCGTTCTGAGAGTGAGGGTCTGAGTCTGGAGGGTGAGACGGTGAAGCACTTGAGCGAAGCAACCGGCCGCTTCAGAGATGGAGCTGCTTCGAGCCATGATGGATGCTTCACATGTCTCACTCCCCAGACTGGAACAAGACCTCACGGGCTTCACCGTGTTGAGTGGTGGAATGTACAGGCTCTCAGCCTATGCCCGAGAGGGAGTAGTTGGAATATAGAAAAAAAAAAAAAAAAAAAAAAAAAAAAAAAAAAAAAGGGATGGGTGGTGGTATTTGCAGGTTTCACCAAATCTACATTTTCCATGACTGGTTATGTTGTTGCAAATTTTGGGATGAGCAAATCTACATGCATTCCCATTATATTCGCCCTTTTGACCAAAGTAGCACCTTCTTTCCAGATAATATCTGTACACTGGTGTAGACAACCCCAGTAGGTGTGGCTGGGGCTGCGAGGGGTTATGTGGTGAGCTAAGTGTGGTTGTGGGTGATAGTGAGCTTGGTGTATGGGTGGGTGAGGCCTGCAGGGGGGTGGAGTTACGGGTCGGTTGTAGGTGGGCAGGTGGCAGTGGTGAGGGGGGAGGCGATGTGGAAGGGGAGCCTGATATGGAGGCTTGTTGCATCCTACGTTCATCCTGCAAATGTATTTGATCAACAGCAGTAGGGTGGTCAATGGCCATAGATGGGATTAATGTGGGGGTTTTCTGGGTCTGGGGAGGTGTGGGGAGATGTGCGGCAGGGTTTGTGGATTTGTAGGGTGCGAAAGGTTGTTGTTCGGCAGGCGATGTGTGTTGATGTGCAGGAGGCAATGTGGGCTTGTGCATGGGAAGGTGTGCGTGTGTGGGTTGTGATACTAGTATGGGCCCTGAGGCCCCAATAGTTCCCCATTTTCTGTGAAAAGTAGCTATGTCTTGGCTATATTTCGGTCTATCTTGTACTTCTGTATTTTCTACAGTCTGTATGACTTGCCATGTGATATCGAAACAACTATCGCAGAAATGGAGGTTTTTCCCTCTTGTATTGTACGCCTCATTTATTGGTATCAATCCTATGCAAATCCAGTGGTATGGTTGCTTGCATATCCGACATGCGGTGCCTTTATGCATGTGTATATTCATCTTACACCCCATACAGGTGTCTCTGGTAGACATTTTTGTTTGTTTTTGTTTTTTTGTTTTTGTTTTTGTTTTTCCACCCGCCCTTACATGGGGGAGAGAGAGAGAGAGAGGGGGGGGGCGTGGAGGACAAGGAGGTGTTTGTTACGCGGTTTGTGGTGAGTGTGGGGGTGGGGGGGGGGGGGATCGCCACTCGTTTACACTCGTTATGTTTAAACTTTAAGTAACTTTAAGTAACACTTTCAATAATTATCTTATGAAACAGAATTCTCACTGCCCTAACCACTTTTCCCGTTTTTGGTCGGCTGTTTAGCGGAAATATACGGCACTCTAGGAAAATAACGAACTTTGCAGGCTACCTATATATAGTATCTATTTTAATTTTCATGTTTTACCTATCAACTTGATTCAACACTGCTCAGGTTCGAATTTTCACCACGTTTGGTTGCGTGGGATATCTTTCTCTCCAATAACGTCACTACTAACCTGTGATATGGTCGAGAAATAATCTGCACTGATATAATTTGTTTACATATTGTTTTTCTCTGTTTGCTATTATTTACGATATTTGTTTTGTCGGTACCCTTTCCTGTCGAGGTTAAGTTTCGCTTTTGGTAAAATCGTATAGGGGGAGGGGACGTGTCCAGGAGAGCGAGGGGATATATGTATTTATGGTTTAGCACTCTCCGAGAGTCCCCGGCCACGGAAGCAGAAATAATTCCATGGAAAATCAAAGAAGCACTGCCGGAGAGCCTCCCAGTCGGCAGCGCCAAAGTGCCACAAGCGCCGCCGGCTAGGAGGATCGGGTGGCCGTACTGGAGAGATAGGACAGGTGACAGAGATAAGTTTATGGTCGGAGGAGCCCAAAGGAGAGAAAAGATCGACAGTATAAGAAGAAGGGTTAGAAGTAAGAAACAAGTCAAGAATGTTGGGTCGATCTCCGATGCTATCTGGGATACGGGTGGGATGCTGAACTAACTGCTCTAGGTCGTTTAGGATAGAAAAGACGTAGGCTTGTTCACCAGATGGGTCAGTAGTGTGAGAGGAGAGCCATTGGCGGTGGTGAACGTTGAAATCTCCTAAGATGGAGATTTCTGAGAAAGAAAAATGGATATAATGTGTTCCACTGTAGAGTTTAGATAGTCAAAGAATTCGGGAAAGTTGGTAGAGTTAGGGGAAAGATAGACAGCACAGAAATATTTAGTAAGAGAATGACAGGAATGTTTGAGCCATAAAGTTGATAATTCAGAGGAGTCGAAATCGGGAACACGAGAGCAAGTGAGTTTGTTGTGCACATATGCACAACATCCGCCTTTGGCTTTGAAACTAGGATAGAGAAAGTAGAAGGATACAGAGAAGGGGCTGCTGGATGTTGTTACAGACACCTGAGTTTCGGTGAGGAAGAGAAGATCAGGTTTGTAGGAGGAGAGATGGTGTTCAACAGAGTGAAAGTTAGAGGAAAGTCCGCGAATGTTGCAGAAATTAATAGAAAGAGTAACAGCTCGAGGTCCAGGTGATTTTGTGAGGTCGTCAGGGGATGGTCGGTCGGGTGTGGGGGCATTTGTGGTCCCCCCCCTCCCCCCCCCCCCCCCCCCCCCCTGGGGACTCCGAGGCTGGTCTAAAATTCATAATTTTTTTAAATTTTGGTGTGGAGGAATGAAGTGTGGTGTGCATGTTTAGTGTAGTGAAGTGGATAGGATGAGGAGGTGTTTGTGAGAGCTAGCTGGATTGCTCTCAGTGTAAATGAGGCACAAAGAAAATCAGTAAGAGAAGCCAAGCAAATGAAACAGGAGTTCCAGCGACTTTATCACATGCCTATAACCTCACCTGGGTCTAGCCCTGATCGATTGGTGCCTACAATCTCCCCACTATTTTTTTTTTTTTTTTTTTTTTTAAAGAGACAATGAACGGAGGAAGGAAAAACACAGATAAAACAAAAAGGTCCATGTGCCTAAAGGCATCCTCCATTCATAAAATGTTTGTAACAACTGGATTTAAACATTTGTAGATTGTAAGTTTGTGGAAAGCAATTCGAGGGAAGTGAATTCCAAAGAGTAGTAGCTCTGGGGATAAATGAATTCTGATAAGCAGAAGTTCTGCATTGTGGAGGAGAAAGTGTAAATTCATGGGCGCTCTCAGCTGCCCTAGTTCTACGGGGAAAGATGTGGAGAGGCGGCACAATTGAAGCAAGTTCCTCGGAACAATTGCTGTGAAAATATCTGTAGAATAATGCAAGGGATGCAACGTTTCTTCGTATGGATAATGAAGGAATTGGTCCTGTGTGATTGCAGGGTTATTGATTAATCTAATAGCTTTATTTTGAATTTTGTCCAACTGCCTCAATGCAACCACTCCACTTCCACCCCACAGAGGTGAACAGTAATCCATCTGAGAACGCACATGACTTTTATATATTACGGCCAACTGCTCGTCAGTGAAGAATTATCGAACTCTGTACAGGAGTCCCAGTTTTTTAGAGGCATTCTTAGCAATGCTTCTAACATAATGTGTCCAGCTCAAGTTAGTAGTTAATGTTACACCGAGAATGTCAATACTAGGGGAAGTGGGAATATTTACATCATTAAAAAATATATGGGAGTCAGTGAGATTCTGTCGGTTAGAAAATTGAATGTACTTGGTTTTCTGTGCATTAAAGGAAACTAGATTCTTTTGTCCCCATCCATTAATTCTAGAAAGGTCCTGGTTCAGAGAAATTGCAGTGTTTATTTTTGAATTTATAAAATCGGGGGGTGAAAAGAATTGGTAAATGTGAAGGAACTGTGGAGTGTTGAGTCATCTGTGGTAGGGATGTATTGGATTATGAGTGGTAGATATGAGATCATTGATATGAATGAGGAACAGAATTGGGGCCAAAACTGATCCCTGGGGAACACCAGCATTTATTGAGTGAAATTGAGAATAAAGGCCATCTACCATTACACATATTTTTCTGTTATGAAGATAAGAAGAAATTAGTGGAACTAATGATGCAAGGCCGTAGTGTGACATCTTCGACAATAAGGATTGATGCCAGACTCTATCAAATGCCTTTGATATATCCAGTGCTATTGTATGTGTTTCACCATGTTGGTCTGTAGCTTGGTTGATTTGATGCGTAATGCCCCTTTCACACATACAGGACTCGGGTGCCGCATGCAGCAGAGTAGCTAGTCGTGGCGTTTTTTTTCCCCGACTTGGTGGAGCTGGCTCGGTATGCCGCATCCAAAGGACTTCACCAGACTACAGCCGCATACAGCCGACGTTGTTGTCTTGACTCCGGAGAAGTCTTGAGACTCGAACCGACAATGGAAATAACGGTCATTTGTACATGCCGACTACACCCGCATCTATAAGACTTCAGACGATCGACTCCAGACTACAGACGATCGACTTCAGAGTCGATCCGCATACACTCACATAAAGCCGACACATACAGGTTCTGTGGCCAACGGAGGTTACATGAATGATTAGTAATAATAAGATCTATAATAGGGGTAGAAAGGTATATCACTATCAATATACCAAATGATATATATATGTGTTATACCTGTGGTTATTGACAGTACAGTGACGCTATTAAGGGGAGATGGGCCGTTTTTTGTTTTTTGTTTTTTTTTTGGGGGGGGGGGGCTGTTAATTAATGTATTCCTTTATTTCTTAGTTTCCTCGCTAGACCTCCATCAAGCTTAGAAAAATACCCCCTAAATCCCCTTCAAGATAAATTTGTAAACATTTTCGGTAGACAAATATCCCAGTTTGCTTTCGCTCGCCAAAAACAAAAAAAATATATATATATGGCACGAAATGTCTTAAAATTGTCAACTATATGGGGCGAAAGGTTTTAAATTCGCCAAACTGATAGGCCGAGCGTCATATAATCCCAAAACAAATGGGGCTTAACCGAGGCCACCGAGTTCTCGGTGGCCTCGGTTAACACGAGGGAGAAAAGGGACCAGAAAAACGACCCATGTCCCCTTAAGTCACGTCTCGGCTGTCATTACGTTTGGTTCGCTCTGTGCTGTATTAATGTGTGTCTGATGTTGAATAGGGGTGGGTAAGTGTAGGAACATGTTTGTATACCTCACTCAAAAAGAAGAAGTCATGTGTAAATATTGCCGATACCAATTATTGATCAAAACGTAATTGGGTTGCCGAGACATCACCTATTAGGCCGACTGTACAGGGGCTCCAATATGGGAGAGGGGGGATCTCTGTTACGATAGGGTCTCTGGTGGGCGGAGGAAAGACCATAATATTTTATGGTGAAGAAGTTAGCGGGGGTGAAGGGCGGGGGTGGGTGAAGGGGGCGGTCCGTGGAAATGGGGGTTGAGGGAGTGGGGTATTGGGAGGTCGTGGAAATGGGGGGAAAGGGAGTGGGGTATTGGGGAGGACTGAACGGAATACAGTAGACCTCAGAATGGGGACTATAAATGACAGGTAAAGGGGGAGGTAGAGTGGAAGGGGAGAAGAGAGGGGGAGGTAGAGAGGGAGGGGGAGAGGTAGAGGTAGAGATGGGGAGGAGGGAGGGAGGGGGAGGTAGAGAAGAGGCGGGAGGTAGAGAGGGAGGGTGAGGTAGAGAGGGAGGGGGAGGTAGAAAGGGAGGGAGAGGTAGAAAGAGAGGGGGAGGTAGAAAGGGAGGGGTAGAATGAGGGGGAGGTAGAAAGGGAGGGGTAGGTAGAGAGGGAAAGGGGAGGTAGAAAGGGAGGGGGGCGTAGAGGGGGAGAGGGAGGGAAGAAGAGAGGAAAGGGAGGTATCGGTGGAGAAGGACGGGGAGAGGTAGGGAGGGGAGGAAGGAGGGAGATGGAGAAGTTATGAGAAAGTATGAGGTAAGAGAAAAAGGAAACGAACGAAAAGGAAGGGAAAGAAGGGGGTAGGGAGGGAGGGAGCTAGGTATGGAAGAAGGAAGGCATACCTATGCGGCTGTACTCGTGTCTGTCGGCTGTACTCGGGTGTATGCGCCTGTATGCGGCTGTAGTCTTTATGCTACACATGACACACAATTCGCTATGCTATACTCAGGACTACAGCCGCATACAGAAGACTAGTGATGACTAGCGCCGACTAGCGCAGACTACTCCCTGCATCCACCAGACAAATGTCAAGTCTGGACGAAATTTTGAAACTCACAAACATTTTGTTCTGGGGCCACGACTTGACACGCATTGCCAGGACTTCACCAGACTACAGCCGCATGGTCAGGACTAGGTGCCGACTCGGGTGCCGCATGCAGCAGAGTAGCTACTCTGCTGCATGCGGCATCCTAGTCCTGTATGTGTGAAAGGGGCATAATGCCCCCTTCACACATACAGGACTCGGGCGCCGAATACAGCAGAGTAGCGTTTTTGTCCCCCGACTTTTGGAGTTGGCTCGGTATGCCGCATCCAACGGACTTCACCAGACTACAGCCGCATACAGCCGACGTTGTCGTCTTGACTCCGGAGAAGTCTTGAGACTCGAACCGACCAAAAAAATAACGGTCATTTTTACATGCCGACTTCACCCGCATCTATAAGACTTCAGCCGATCGACTCCAGAATACAGACGATCGACTTCAGAGTCGAACCGCATAAACTGGCATAAAGCCGACACATACAGGTTCTGTGGCCAACGGAGGTATATACGTCCTCGCCGAAAAAACATCGTAGCAGCGAAACGACTGCACCTATGGCTTTCATATTTTTACCACATGTACCTTACCCTTTTGGCTACCCACCACAAAAATCCCAAATCCCTCCTCCTACCCACACGCTGACTGTCGGTCCCGTCAGAAGGAAAACAAAAAAGGAAAATATGTGGCGGCGAAACGACTGCACCAATCGGTTCCATATTTGTGTGACAAGTCCCTTACCCTTCTGCCTTCCCCCCACCACACCCCCAACTGCCTCCCACCACCCACTTCCAGCGTATCCGTACGAAGAAAAGGAAAAAAAGGAAAATCCGTGGTGGCGAAAGTACCTCACCAATCGGCTTCATATCTGTAACACAAGTCAATTACCCTTCTGCCTTCCCCCCACCACACCCCCAACTGCCTCCCACCACCCACTTCCAGCGTATCCGTACGAAGAAAAGGAAAAAAAGGAAAATCCGTGGTGGCGAAAGTACCTCACCAATCGGCTTCATATCTGTCAAAACACAAGTCAATTACCCTTCTACCTTCCCCCCATCAACCCCAAAACCACCCTCCCACCCATACATTCCGATACCATAAAAGTCTCTGTAGTCTATAGTGTCTTTTCAGCTACTTTCGGGACCATCGGGGACCTGTTTTCTGGCGAGGGGAGTGTTTTTTTTACCATTATCCTTCCTTTCTCTCCCAACTTGATAGATTTAGCCCCCCCCCCAAAAAAAAAACAAAAAAAATTCTGGCACTGGCAGAAGCACACCGTCAAAATTGGCTGGCACTCAGCGGGTTAAATGAGAGGGAAGAGAGTAGGAAGAGAAGAACAGGGGGTAGTAGGGAGGTAGTGAGGGAGGGAAGAGGTGGATGAGAAGAAGGGAGGAAGAAGGAGGAAAAGAACGAAGACAGGAGGAGAAGGAGGAAAAGTAGGGAGAGAGGAGGAAAAGAAGGGAGGGAGGAGAATGAGGAGGAGAAGGGAGGGAAGGAGAATGAGAAGCAAGAGGAGGAGGAGAAGAGAGGGAGGGAGTTGAATGAGAAGCAGAGAGGAGGAGGAGAAGGGAGGAAGGGAGGAGAATGAGAAGGAGAGTGGAAGAGGGTGATCTAGTCGAATACTGGGTCAAGTGCACTGCGTGGGGCCTATATATAGGGGCCGTGTCGCCGTTCTGTGGTTGGGAATTTTGTTTTATTTTTTTTGGTCAGCTTGATGCGGCTGTTTGCGGTTCGAGTTGGGTGTTGTCGGTTGGATGTTTCTGTTGTCTGCTCAAGTTGGCTCGACTCTTCTGCCATATTGGGTTCCGGGTGTTGTCATACGTCTGCACTCCTGTCAATGTGGTTGGAGTCTGCTGTATGCGGCTGCATGCGGATGAATTCCGCTGTTGTCTGTTGTACTCGTATGACTCATATTTTTGCATAATTTTTAATTTTTTTATGCAAATTTATGCAAATTTATGCACAAGACTTCAGCAGACTTCAGCAGACTTTTGCGGTTGTACTCGTGTCTGGCGGCTGTACTCTGGTGTATGCGGCAGTAGTCTTTATGCTACACATGAAACACAATTCGAGCCGATATACACAAGGACTACAGCCGCATACAGAAGACTTGGTACGACTAGCGCCGACTAGAGCAGACTACTCCCCGCATCCACCAGACAAATTTCAAGTCTGGCCCAAATTTCAAAACTGACAAACATTTTCGTCGCGGACCGCGACTTGACACGCATTGCCCGGACTTCACCAGACTACAGACGACTACAGCCGCATGGGTAGGAATAGGTGCCGACTTGATGCCGCATGCAGCAGAGTCGCTACTCGGTTGCTTTCTGCTGCATTCGGCGCCCGAGTCCTGTATGTGTGAAAGGGGCATAAGAAGGCAAAGAATGTCTGCAGTTGATCGACATCGTCTAAAACCATATTGCCTATCACTGATTAATTTATTATTCTCAAGATGCTTAATTATGTGATTATTTAATATAATTTCAAAGACTTTACCAAGAGTGGAAGTTATAGCTATTGGTCTGTAGTTTGATGGATCTGAAGAGGCACATTTATTAGGAACTGGATGAATGTTTGCTTCTTTCCAGGGTACTGGGAAACATGAGGTATGAGTACACAGACGGAAACATTTTGCCAATACAGGAGCGAGCACCAAGGAGCAATTCTTAAGTACTATTGGAGGAATTTCATCTGGACCAGGAGCCTTATCTACCGAGAGATTCTGCAAAATAGTTTTGACATGTCTGGTGTGGATCTTAAGTGAGGGAATTTCAGGCGAATTAAAATTAAGTACAGGGACATCTTGATTTATTTCATCTAAGGTTGAGTTGGTGGAGAACATATCCGCAAGAAGGTTAGCTTTACCTCGTGGGTCACTTACAAGATTGCCAGTCGGAGATTTTAATGGTGGAATGGATGAAGCAGTAGTGAAGTTGGATTTGAATGAGTTAAGAGTAGACCAAAATATTTTGTTATCATTTGGATTATTTAGAAGTTTATTTGCCTGCTTGTGGAGAAAGTTTGATTTAGTTAGGTTTAATACAGTTTTGGCATGATTTCTGATGTTTCTAAAGTAATTAAAGGCTTCATGTGTTTTTGATCTTGTGTATGCTGTTACGGCTGGATCGGCAATACATATTCGGGATTCTTGATCGTAGGACAGAAATGGCTTAAGTGTCAACGACACGCTCGATTCCAGTTCTAAATACTATATGCTCCAGACAACAAAAGCACCAACGCCCTACAGAGTTATCGTCTACGGTAACGAGGTACTTTAACTCGGCGAAAGTGTACAACAGGGGTAGGCTATGAAGCTAAACTCCCTCAGACATTTATAGGTTACGTTATTACTAAAGAAATGCAATACTCAAGAAACTACGTTAATATTAAGCCTCTAATAATGTAGAATAGAAGCAGGCTAAAGGTATGACAGTGAAATGCTAAATGACAAATGTACACGCCTACTTGAAAGCGCGTGCACTACACTAACTGTCCCCTACTAACATGCACTAGCATGTAGCATACAAGATGTTCATGATCCAGTAGATACCTAATAATACACATGGGAGGAACATAAATAGTAGTCACTTATTATAATAATGAATCTATACTTGGAATAACTAAAAGGTTGCAGGCAACAGTACTGCGCCGGTAGCCTACTACCGCATAGGCTACTTCGCTTCTCTCACTCTGTCTCCCCTCCGAGTCCGTATGCGCCCTACGCAACAGAACTCCGGACACAGCAGCAAAACGACAGTGCAGTTAATTGATACATGAAAGTATTAATAGTGTTGTCTTGTGTGTGAGTAATGTGTATTGTAAAGGGTTATAGATATATACTTAAAGAGAGCTGCAATGCATAGTAAAATAAAGATATATCCCACTCATCATCCCCATGTGTTCTAGCTAGCAGGCCAAGTCACAGGAACAACGAGTCCCAGCACCGAAAGCGAGAACCCAGGAAAAGACTGTAGAGAACACAAGGACAGATAAATTATGTTACTCTACTATACCGGCACTACGAGCGAGCTGTAGTCTCGGGTGGTACACTCGCTCCTGGCTCGGTATGCAAATCAAGGCTAAGTCCTCGTCCCTCTACAGACAACTCCTGGGCATGGTCGGGCTCTTACACATGGCACCAGTCTAGTCACAAATGGGATGATGAGCGGGGCATATAACTCGTGAACATGTAGAACGTTCACCAACTATCCTCATCAAGAAGATCGCTGTTCACATTAACCCCTTAAATCTAATACATGTAAATATATGCTTGTCCTAAGAGTAATACGAGAGGTGAGTGCTGAAACTCCTTTAGGACCTCAAGGGAAGGTTATGCATTTAAATAGAGAGAAGAATGAAATGAGAGTAATGTCGTCAGAGAGAAAGAGTGCAACCGTGAGAAGTTGGGAGAGAGGGCAAGGGATGTTAGAATCTCAAAGGTTCTAGGCAACCTGGTCATGGAACACGCAGCCAGCCTCCAGGCAATGTGCTGTACAACAACATGGGCCCAGCCCAAGCAGCGTAGGCAGGCAACAATGGACTACCATCCCTGTCACGCCTAGCTATAAGCGCAGGGCCGCCAACCAGTCCATACATCTGGCAACCACCCCCCCGGCAGCGTGGCGCGTTGCTACCCTCTTGCTCTGAAGCCTAACTCACTCTTTCTCTCTGAACTCCCATTGTCTTATCTATCAACTTCTCTATTGATACTACATATTAAATGGAAGGTCTCGACATGGCTTAAAACAAAACCCACCACTGGTTAGCACATGACGAGACCTTTGCAGAGATACAAAGAACATAGTTATAAGTTGTCACACTCAATATACATTGCGGCTGACGGTAGCCAGATCACGGGCGGTACAGTCGAGTACCAAGGAGTACAATCAGGTTGCGTTGCCAAGCACTGGGTGCGTCACAGCCCTCCCAAGATTTTAGATAATCGACCTTAGAAGCATTATCAAAATCTGACAGGCAACCAACCGACCTGCTACCCTTAGTTGCCACTAATTGCAAAAGGTGCACAACAACTGAAGTGTGAATTATACGTAAAACACAATATCGCATGCATCATGCTACAACAATTATTATGTTCCTTCCAACAACCAACTATACTCCTAAAATCGATTAATGAAATTTACAAACACATGTGGCAGTCCGTGGATTCGAATCCAGGATGCTCACACCGAAAATCAACACCTTATGCATCGCACCACGAAGACAGTTAAAGAATGGTGGACACTGCCTACGATTTATTATGCAACTTCGAATCCTGCATATCAATCTAAGCATGTACACACATCCCAACTGCAACTCACGTAGGCTATGCATATGTGAATGGAAAGAGCAATTAATGGGGCCTTAACCACTAGGGAAGTCCTCTCGATAAATTACCCCTGAACCAATATCAATTATTATGTTCCTTCCAACAACCAACTATACTCCTAAAATCGATTAATGAAATTTACAATCACATGTGGCAGTCCGTGGATTCGAATCCAGGATGCTCACACCAAAAATCAACACCTTATGCATCGCACCACGAAGACAGTTAAAGAATGGTGGACACTGCCTACGATTTATTATGCAACTTCGAATCCTGCATATCAATCTAAGCATGTACACACATCCCAACTGCAACTCACGTAGGCTATGCATATGTGAATGGAAAGAGCAATTAATGGGGCCTTAACCACTAGGGAAGTCCTCTCGATAAATTACCCCTGAACCAATATCAATTATTATGTTCCTTCCAACAACCAACTATACTCCTAAAATCGATTAATGAAATTTACAAACACATGTGGCAGTCCGTGGATTCGAATCCAGGATGCTCACACCGAAAATCAACACCTTATGCATCGCACCACGAAGACAGTTAAAGAATGGTGGACACTGCCTACGATTCATTTTGCAACTTCGAATCCTGCATATCAATCTAAGCATGTACACACATCCCAACTGCAACTCACGTAGGCTATGCATATGTGAATGGAAAGAGCAATTAATGGGGCCTTAACCACTAGGGAAGTCCTCTCGATAAATTACCCCTGAACCAATATCAATTATTATGTTCCTTCCAACAACCAACTATACTCCTAAAATCGATTAATGAAATTTACAAACACATGTGGCAGTCCGTGGATTCGAATCCAGGATGCTCACACCGAAAATCAACACCTTATGCATCGCACCACGAAGACAGTTAAAGAATGGTGGACACTGCCTACGATTTATTATGCAACTTCGAATCCTGCATATCAATCTAAGCATGTACACACATCCCAACTGCAACTCACGTAGGCTATGCATATGTGAATGGAAAGAGCAATTAATGGGGCCTTAACCACTAGGGAAGTCCTCTCGATAAATTACCCCTGAACCAATATCAATTATTATGTTCCTTCCAACAACCAACTATATTCCTAAAATCGTTTAATGAAATTTACAAACACATGTGGCAGTCCGTGGATTCGAATCCAGGATGCTCACACCGAAAATCAACACCTTATGCATCGCACCACGAAGACAGTTAAAGAATGGTGGACACTGCCTACGATTTATTATGCAACTTCGAATCCTGCATATCAATCTAAGCATGTACACACATCCCAACTGCAACTCACGTAGGCTATGCATATGTGAATGGAAAGAGCAATTAATGGGGCCTTAACCACTAGGGAAGTCCTCTCGATAAATTACCCCTGAACCAATATCAATTATTATGTTCCTTCCAACAACCAACTATACTCCTAAAATCGATTAATGAAATTTACAAACACATGTGGCAGTCCGTGGATTCGAATCCAGGATGCTCACACCGAAAATCAACACCTTATGCATCGCACCACGAAGACAGTTAAAGAATGGTGGACACTGCCTACGATTTATTATGCAACTTCGAATCCTGCATATCAATCTAAGCATGTACACACATCCCAACTGCAACTCACGTAGGCTATGCATATGTGAATGGAAAGAGCAATTAATGGGGCCTTAACCACTAGGGAAGTCCTCTCGATAAATTACCCCTGAACCAATATCAATTATTATGTTCCTTCCAACAACCAACTATACTCCTAAAATCGATTAATGAAATTTACAAACACATGTGGCAGTCCGTGGATTCGAATCCAGGATGCTCACACCGAAAATCAACACCTTATGCATCGCACCACGAAGACAGTTAAAGAATGGTGGACACTGCCTACGATTTATTATGCAACTTCGAATCCTGCATATCAATCTAAGCATGTACACACATCCCAACTGCAACTCACGTAGGCTATGCATATGTGAATGGAAAGAGCAATTAATGGGGCCTTAACCACTAGGGAAGTCCTCTCGATAAATATCAATTATTATTATTAAAGACTTACAAAAGTAAAAAAAAAAAAAAAAAGTTTTCTCGTTTATTTTATTGTTTTATAATCTTTTTGGACGGCGTTATGATAGCCTAATTTTACTCCTGCTCAACCCACACACCGTGCACGACTATCTTGGATCATCAACCCTTGATAGACAATCTGCTATCACGTTCTCACTCCCGGCAATATGCTGAATGTTGAGATTATACTCTTGGAGCATTAGGGACCACCTGGTCAACCGCATATTCCGATTGTGAAACTGATTTAGGAATTTCAAGGGATGATGGTCCGTATAAATCGTCACTACCGGGCCGTAGGCTGGAACATAAACTTCGAAATGTTTGAGCGACAAAACGATAGCCAGAAGCTCCTTCTCTATAGTCGAGTCATTCCTTTGTGCCGAATTAAACTTGCGAGAAAAGAAGCTCACTGGGTGTTCCAAGCCCTCGGAATCAGTCTGCAGTAACACTGCCCCGGCACCCACACCGCTGGCATCAGTCGCCAGCTGAAAACTCCTGGAGAAGTCTGGGGCCCTCAAAATCGGATGTGTACACAGCAGGTGCTTGACTAGGTCGAAAGCCCTCTGACACTCCGCAGCCCAACAGAACTTCACTGACTTCGACAGTAGATCAGTTAACGGTGCTAAGACAGTAGAGTATCCCCGGATGAAGCGCCTATAATAGCCTATCATACCTAGGAACCGCATGACCTGGCGCTTAGTGGTGGGCCTGAGAAACATATTGATAGCCTGTATCTTGCTCAGGGGGGGGGGGGCACACCCGGCCTAACCCGACCACAAAGCCAAGATACTGCACAGTAGCCTTTACAAACTCGCACTTCCTCAGGTTCACCACCAGCCCAGCATCGTGCAACTTCCCAAACAGGGTCTCTAAGTGCCTTAGGTGATTTTCAAAATCGTCATCATATACTATCACGTCATCAAGGTAGACCGTGCAGTTAGGGATTTCGTCACAAATATCGTTCATCAGGTTCTGAAACGTGGCAGGTGCGTTCCTAAGCCCATAAGGCATTACGTTACATTGGTAGGTCTTGCCATCTACCACAAAACCACAAACTTGCTTAGCTCGGTCCGACAGGGGTACTTGCCAGTAGCCTTTTACAAGATCAATTTTAGTAAGGTACTTTGCATTCCCTATCTTGTCCACGCTGTCGTCAACTCGAGGCAAAGGGTAAGGGTTGGTAGTGGTCAAGCCATTTAGCCTACGAAAATCTATGCAGAACCGCACCTTGCCGTCAGGTTTTGGCTGCAACGTGACGGGTGATGTCCACTTCACATAACCTTCAGTGATCATCCCTCTCTCAACCATGTACTTTAACTCCTCCCGTAAAGCTGGCAACTTTACCGGGGGTACACGGTAGGGCACTGACTTGAAGGGCACATTATCACCGACGTCCACGTCGTGCGTTACCTGAGTAGTAAGACCTGGGTGTTCGGCGAAAACAGAGGGGTATGACCTGAACAGGCCTAGGACAGCAGCACCCTGGTGCTCAGGCAGGTGACTTACAGCTTGCCTAGCCTCTTGTTCAGTATTCCCCGCCCACTGTTCCGCGGAAATGACACAGTCCCAGCTATCCTCCTCAGCAGCATGACTGTCCCCACCTCCTTCTCCACCCTGGCCGCTGCAGGCCAGCACAGGGACAGTGAGAGGCTCTGAGGGGCGTCTCACATACTCTTTCATGAGGTTAACATGACATAACTGATGTTTTTTCCAACGGTCAGGTGTTGCAACGAGATAATCAAGGTCGGACAGTTTCTTAGCCACCACATACGGCCCAATGAACTTGGCAGAAAGGGGGTGTCCAGGCAAAGGTAAAAGCAACATTACCTCCTGACCCACCGAAAACTCCCGAAGCTTCACCTTGGCGTCATACTGGTGCTTCATGACCGCCTGTGCATTAACCAAGTTATTACCTGCCGCTGCCATGCAACCTATAAGTCTCTCCCGGCTCTCAAGGACATATTTAAGTACAGACCCCGGCTTCTCTTCGCCCTCCCAGATCTCTTTCACCATACTTAAAGGTCCTCTCACATTATGGCCAAAGACTAGTTGATTTGGACTGAACCCCAGGCTCTCTCCTGGGACTTCACGTGCAGCGAACAGAACATACGGCAGACCCAAATCCCAATCAGTGTCATGTTCTGCACAGTAACAGCGTAGCATACTCTTTAGGGTCGAGTGCCACCGCTCCAAGACTCCCTGACTCTTGGGATGGTAGGCTGACGACACTACAGAACATATACCGTGCAACTGAAGGGTTTGCTTGAACAATTTGGATGTAAAATTGCTCCCCTGGTCTGACTGCACCTCACGTGGAAATCCATAACGGGAACAGAACAACAATAAGTTTCTAACAACTGCCTTTGCCGAGCCGTTTCTCATGGGGTATGCGTCCGGGTATCTCGTAGCCACATCCATGATTGTCAACAGGAATGTATTGCCACTACTAGTAGGCGGGAAAGGGCCAACCAAATCTACTACAACTTTGCTGAACGGAGGCCCGGTGACAGGTATGGGAAACAAAGGTGCCTTCGGGATTGTCTGGTTAGGCTTCCCCGTTGTCTGGCAGGTCGCACACCCAGCCACCCATGCACAGACATCAGCCTTGACCCCAGGCCACCAGAAAAACCTGCCCAATGGCGCCAATGTTTTTGTTACCCCCAAATGACCCGCCACCGGCACATCATGCGCCAGACACAATAAGGACTCTCTATACTTATTTGGAACAACCACCTGGTCTACTACCCTCGCACCGCCCTCCCCCTTCGATTTGGGGTCTAGAAATCTGCGGTACAATATCCTGTTGAGCCTAAAGAAATCTCCCGGCTTCGCATCCCCATCTTCCTCCATCTCTATGGCACCATTGCTATAACGAGCTAGGCTAGCGTCTTGCAGCTGCTGCTCACTAATGTCCCCGGGCGTCAATGCATCAAGATGGTTTTGTAATAAGACATTACCCCGGCTAGTAGGCTCTACTGCCTTAGCGGCTCTCGCTACAGCTCTTGCCTCACGCGAAGTCTTACCCAACTCTGCCTTGTTACACACCATATCTGGGCCAGAGTCAACTCCCGTGTTTATTATAGGTCCAAGTACCGAATCACCGAGAAGTGCAGCAGAATCAATGTCCCTTTTCCTGCCCTTAGCAACCTTCTCCTGATCCTTCCTCCACTGTCCCCGAGGTTGAGTGCTAGGCTGTGCAGGAGCCGCAGAGCGAGATCGGGTTACCACACAGGCCATCTCATCCTGTTGGCACCTCCCAACCCATTCCCGATTCTCACCATCCACGTCGGCCGCCCTCTCGGCAACGACTAAGGGTGGAGTCCCGGAAGTGGGCACCGCAAAGTCGTTGCCGAGAAGAAGGTCGACGCCCTCAACTGGCAAACACTCAACGATCCCTACATCCAGCTCCCTGCACACCTCTCCCACTCTCAACTCCAACCTCACAAGTGGGTATGACCTCGTAGCATTTATACCCTGCACCACAACAACTCTGGCCGCATTTATCGGTTTCCCTGTGAAGTTCCTCAACAAAGTTTGCGAAGCCCCCGTATCCCTCAGCAAGTCAACCCTCCGTAGTTCACTCCCCCAGCTCACAAACCCGTGTCCCCGATGGCTACAGAAAGTGTCCCGGACAGGTGTCGAGCCTTCCGTACGCTTCTTTACCGCGTGTGCCTCAGCTGCTGACAACCTACCCCGGGCAGTTGCTGCAGCCTTCAGAGACACACCGATACTGTGAACCAATGACACCGGCTTAGCGGGAGTGTTACTAGGGCACTCACGTGAATAATGGCCTAGCTTCTGACATTTGTAACATTTCACATCCCCAATGGGCTTCTTCCCTTGTGCGGGCGAAGAAGGGGCCTGACCTTTAGTAAACGGGAGAGGCTTGTGTTTGTAGGTGTTATTAGGTGCAATGCTTTTAGTGTGGTTATGTGTGTCATAGGATTTGTTATTATCGAAAACTCTGGTGGGTGGGGTATAGCGCCCCTTCTGCCCTGACTCAGCCCTCTGAGCGGCACCGCAACCACGAATCAATGATAATCTGAGGTCTGCCATCTTGGCAGCCTCCTCTACTGTCTTGGGACATTTTTCCTTAATGTTCAGCGTTAGATCGGTTCCAGTACATTTGTAAAACTGTTCCAGATAGAAAAGTTGCTTAATTTCCTCAGCCGACTCTGCGTGCTCGGACCGAAACCAGTTATTACATGCATCTGTTAAGTCCCGTGCGTGCTCCATAAAACTGACGTCGCTCTTCTTATTCACGCCACGGAACTTTAATCTATAAGTTTCGGGTTGCAGTTCGTAGGCCCGGAGCACAGCCTCCTTCACCAGTCCATACACGACACTCTCGTCCAGTGACAGTGCATCGTAGGCTTTCAACCCCTTACCCACTAGACGTGATGAAACTAATGCTGCCCATTTAACCTCCGGCCAGTCATACTCACGACACTTCTTTTCGAAACGAGCAAAAAATTCAGTCACTGCTGTCTCATCAAATGCGGGTACTAACTTAATTAAATGCGAAAGTGAGTCTGTAACCCGGTGCCCACCACCGAGATGACGCCCCGTGGTCTCTACTCTAGACTTCTCGACATCCATTTCAGCCTGGTACCTGGTTGCATCCTGATTGGCTTGGATTCTAGCAACCTCTATGCATTCTATACTAGCCTGTTGTATCTGAGTCTCCTGCAGCTTAATCCGTTCTATACTAGCCTGTTGTATCTGAGTCTCCTGCAGCTTAATCTGTTCTATACTAGCCTGTTGACGGGGGGAGAGCACAAAATGGGGGATCCACACCGAGACGTGTTTACGGGTAAACCAGCTTGCCATTGAGAACCCTCCTGCTGCATCGTGCTAAGACTCGCTGGCTGAGGGCCCAGCTCAAGGGTAGAGTGGAATGGAGGCTTGGAGGGAACCCCCCAAGACCCCACTCCACCCACCGCCCCATCGCCATCACCCAACAAACATGCCACCAAATTCTTCTTGGGCCAACTGTCAGGACAGTCCCGCCCCAAAACCGTGGCTAAACAGCGAAGACCGTAACAATCAATAGCCTGCAGGCGCTGTTCGGTCAAAGGTGTCTGCAAAAATGCCCGGGCATCCCTCTCTCCACTTATAACACTCCCCTCCCTATATATCTGCTGTACTTGCTGGTCACTAGGCTGTACCGTGTTATCCTCCCCCGTAAATGATGAGTCATTAGACATAGTGCTGGTTATACAATTGCTGTTCATAAAAAAAAAAAAGTGCTTATTACTAATTGCAGTCTCGACTCACAAAATGTTAAAGATGATTGAATGACTCTACTCTAGACACCTAAGGAAACAATCTGCAAGTCCACCAATACAATAATGACACAATAAAAATTCCTCCAATATGCAAGAAAATTCTAGCCAGCTCTACTAGGTAGCATAGAATAGTTCTCCAAAAAATATGTGATAGGATACTACTGAATCTTGTGCAAGGTCGCCATTTTGTTACGGCTGGATCGGCAATACATATTCGGGATTCTTGATCGTAGGACAGAAATGGCTTAAGTGACAACGACACGCTCGATTCCAGTCCCAAATACTATATGCTCCAGACAACAAAAGCACCAACGCCCTACAGAGTTATCGTCTACGGTAACGAGGTACCTTAACTCGGCGAAAGTGTACAACAGGGGTAGGCTATGAGGCTAAACTCCCTCAGACATTTATAGGTTACGTTATTACTAAAGAAATGCAATACTCAAGAAACTACGTTAATATTAAGCCTCTAATAATGTAGAATAGAAGCAGGCTAAAGGTATGACAGTGAAATGCTAAATGACAAATATACACGCCTACTTGAAAGCGCGTGCACTACACTAACTGACCCCTACTAACATGCACTAGCATGTAGCATACAAGATGTTCATGATCCAGTAGATACCTAATAATACACATGGGAGGAACATAAATAGTAGTCACTTATTATAATAATGAATCTATACTTGGAATAACTAAAAGGTTGCAGGCAACAGTACTGCGCCGGTAGCCTACTACCGCATAGGCTACTTCGCTTCTCTCACTCTGTCTCCCCTCCGAGTCCGTATGCGCCCTACGCAACAGAACTCCGGACACAGCAGCAAAACGACAGTGTAGTTAATTGATACATGAAAGTATTAATAGTGTTGTCTTGTGTGTGAGTAATGTGTATTGTAAAGGGTTATAGATATATACTTAAAGAGAGCTGCAATGCATAGTAAAATAAAGATATATCCCACTCATCATCCCCATGTGTTCTAGCTAGCAGGCCAAGTCACAGGAACAACGAGTCCCAGCACCGAAAGCGAGAACCCAGGAAATCACTGTAGAGAACACAAGGACAGATAAATTACGTTACTCTACTATACCGGCACTACGAGCGAGCTGTAGTCTCGGGTGCTACACTCGCTCCTGGCTCGGTATGCAAATCAAGGCTAAGTCCTCGTCCCTCTACAGACAACTCCTGGGCATGGTCGGGCTCTTACACATGGCACCAGTCTAGTCACAAATGGGATGATGAGCGGGGCATATAACTCGTGAACATGTAGAACGTTCACCAACTATCCTCATCAAGAAGATCGCTGTTCACATTAACCCCTTAAATCTAATACATGTAAATATATGCTTGTCCTAAGAGTAATACGAGAGGTGAGTGCTGAAACTCCTTTAGGACCTCAAGGGAAGGTTATGCATTTAAATAGAGAGAAGAATGAAATGAGAGTAATGTCGTCAGAGAGAAAGAGTGCAACCGTGAGAAGTTGGGAGAGAGGGCAAGGGATGTTAGAATCTCAAAGGTTCTAGGCAACCTGGTCATGGAAAACGCAGCCAGCCTCCAGGCAATGTGCTGTACGACAACATGGGCCCAGCCCAAGCAGCGTAGGCAGGCACCAATGGACTACCAACCCTGTCGCGCCTAGCTATAAGCGCAGGGCCGCCAACCAGTCCATACGTCTGGCAACCACCCCCCCCCCGGCAGCGTGGCGCGTTGCTACCCTCTTGCTCTGAAGCGTAACTCACTCTCTCTCTCTCTGAACTCCCATTGTCTTATCTATCAACTTCTCTATTGATACTACATATTAAATGGAAGGTCTCGACATGGCTTAAAACAAAACCCACCACTGGTTAGCACATGACGAGACCTTTGCAGAGATACAAAGAACATAGTTATAAGTTGTCACACTCAATATACATTGCGGCTGACGGTAGCCAGATCACGGGCGGTACAGTCGAGTACCAAGGAGTACAATCAGGTTGCGTTGCCAAGCACTGGGTGCGTCACAATGCATTGTAGGCTATTGCTTTTTGTTCAGTTACTCTAGCACAATTATTATGGTCAAACCATTTAGGTGAATTAGATCTTTTACTGTACTTTTGATGAGGAATAAAAGTTTCCATTTCAATTTTTATAAAATCTTGTATGTGGCTCAAGGTGGAGTGTGCATCATTAGAAAAGAAAGAGGTCCAGGGAATATCAATAAGGAAACCTTGAAGACCCTCCCAGTCTGCCCTATCGTAATGCCATTTAGTCACCAATACAGGTTCAGAGTGGGAAGGTGTGGTAGGTGATAGACAGGTGGCCTGTATCAGACAGTGATCAGAAGATCCAAGCGGGGACCTCACTTTAACATCATAATTTTCTGAATTGGTTGTTAAAAATAAGTCCAGTAGGTAAACTTGCACACTACACACTCAAATTTCTCGATTTCTGACTTATCCATCGGCAGGGGTCCTTTTATTCTACTACAACGCTTACTCCCATGGTGCACCCAACATCAACAGATGCTACACCGAATTGAGTTAGCACCCACACCCTTTCCACACACTGCACATGGATATGCACCGCTCTTTTCCACATTGCCTCATCTCAATCACAATGCATAACCTTGGTTTTATTAATATTGACTCTTAAACCCTTGCTTTCCATGCCCTGTCTCCATCATATGAATTTGGCCTCAGAATCTTGCACATTGTCAGCTATTAGGACTAAATTGTCTGCATAAAACAGTTCCCACGGGAGCCCGGACCTAAAATCTCTAGCCAGCGCCTCCAGGACCATAATAAAGAGGAGGGGGCTTAACACTGAACCCTGATGAACTCCAACACGGACTGTTAACTCCTCACTCAGTACACCTTTCACCCTCACCGCAGTTCGAGAATCCTCATACATCTTCATTATCACATGCACTAGCCACTCTTCCACACCAAGTTCCTCATAGCCCACTGCACAACATCTCTAGGCACCCTGTCAAAGGCCTTCTCCAGGTTTACAAACACAAAGTAAAGATCCCTGTCTTTTAGTAAGTATCTTTCCTGTATCTGCCTGACTATGAAGATAGCATCGGTTGTACCACGTCCTGGCATAAAACCAAACTGCATATCATCAATGGAGATGCTTTGCCTGATCAAACCCTCAAAGACTCTCTCACAGACCTTCATGATTTGGTCAAGCATTTTCAGGCCCCTATAATTACCTCTATCTAGCGCATCCCCTTTTCCTTTGTATATTATTTACTATTACACTTTTGTGCCAATCCTCGTGGATTTTCTCATCTTTAATAATGGTGTTTATCATCTCGGTGACACGTCTCCCCTGAGGCTTTTTTCATCTCAGCGACAATGTCAGAGCACCCTGGAGCTTCATTTTATTGATTGCGTCGCTCACTACAGCTGGTGCTATCAAAGGAGAGGGTCCAGATATTGGGTTTTTTCCGATACTAAGCTGTTCCTTATCCCATTCAAACTCTACATTTAGAAATCGTTCATAGTTTGCCTTCCATGCTTCTCTGATTTCATCTTCTGCATACACAATCTTCCCATTATCGTTTTTAACACACTGTTCACCTATAATATCCCTAGTGTCATTGTTAACTCGCCTATAGCTAGGTTGAAGATCCCATTGGGATTGTCCGTGTTACACACTTATTCGAGGACCAGGTCCTTAACCCGGGAATGGTGAGAACACTCTTAAGAGGTTTTGGTGAGCAAGGGCGAGGACCCTCTTAAGAGGTAAGGCCTAAAAAAAAAAAACTTTTAAAAGGCCCCAGTAGCACTTAAAACAATGTTTTTTTTTTTTCCCCTCCATACCTCATATAACTCCTCCACATCTGTCATATGAATTTGGCCTCAGAATCTTGCACATTGTCAGCTATTAGGACTAAATTGTCTGCATAAAACAGTTCCCACGGGAGCCCGGACCTAAAATCTCTAGCCAGCGCCTCCAGGACCATAATAAAGAGGAGGGGGCTTAACACTGAACCCTGATGAACTCCAACACGGACTGTTATCTCCTCACTCAGTACACCTTTCACCCTCACCGCAGTTCGAGAATCCTCATACATCTTTATTATCACATGCACTAGCCACTCATCCACACCAAGTTCCTCATAGCCCACTGCACAACATCTCCTTTCCCCCCCCCCCCCTTCAATTATCACCTATTTTTCCTCTTATTACCATCTTTATTGGTGTACTAGCAGGGGTACCCGGCATTGCCCGGGTAATCACCATAATCACCATCACTACTACCACCACTACTACTACCATAATCACCATCATCAATCACTACTACCACAATCATCACAATACTACTACTACCATAATCACCGGCCTCGACCTCCCTGTGCCTCATTAAACGGCGACCTCGATTTCGGCCGCTAAATGACCTCCGATTTTGCATCTGACCTCATCCATACCCCCATTTTGGGGGGTTGCGAACAACTTTCGTTCCATACACTTTTTCGATTGGAGGCCTCCTTCTGCCCCAAATGGCCCTTTTTCCGATTTCGCGCCCATTTTCTCCGTCCCTTTCACCCTGGGGAATTCTATTTGTTCACTAAAACCTGCCTAGGGACCCCCTTACTATGCATACCAAGTATGAACGCTCTAGCTTAAAAACTGCGGCTGCCTATAAAGAACAGACACTCACACAGACAATAAAAATTATTATATAGATTTATCATGCCAATATCTGCAACCCGGTTCCAGGGTGTGGTCATGTGTGTTACATAAGGTAGAGACTGGGAGAGTGTGAGGGAGTAGCTCAGTACTGCCTCAGCCCTCGAGAGAAGAGGGTGTGAGGCTGGCTGGCTCACACTTAATGAATGAACCGCTCGGTAATAATTCGCGATTTTGACCATCCAATCGATATTCCCACTTGTTTTATTGTTGTTACAGGTTACTATCTTCATATTAAACGTAATATAGGCGCATATGAATAAGTAATAACGATATTTATCGTAAAATGACGATTATAGGCAGGAATGGAGCTTAATATTGCCACACAGAACTGTGGTGTTCACTACACCCTGCGCGCGCTTGCCGGGTTAATGCCTTTTTTAGCATTGTAAATAAATTCTGGCAGTTAGTTTAGCTGCCTGGTATTCCTCCTTACTGCCTCCCTTCTTCCATGCTTTGAAGCATCTCCTTTTCTCTTTCACAACATGTTCTACCTCATCATTCCACCACCAGGAGGTCTTATTCCTGGGGTGACCCTTTGTTTTCCCACAGACTTTGTCAGTGGCAGCCCATCCGGAACTCACAGAGGACTATCCCTTACACTTCAACAATACAAAAATCAATCCTTCATCTTCTCTCAATGTTCTCGGTGTCTCTTTTTCTTCTGCTCTCACTTGGAAGGACCATATTACAGATCTTGCTAAGGCAGCCTCCCAGAAGCTGGATGTGCTCAACCGCCTCAAGGGGTTCTTTACCCCTGTACAGCTTCTTGCTCTGTACAGGGGCACAGTGCGTCCTTGTATTGAGTATTTTACACATGTGTAGGGAGGATCCTCTCACACCGCACTCCTAGACAAAGTAGAAAGGAAAGCCTACCATATCATTAACTACCGTCACTCACCAGGGAGGTGTGGCGGAGTGGTCTTGCCACTGGCCTGGTAATCCAATGGTCCTGGGTTCGAATCCCGATATATCAATGGGAAGATATTATTGGGATGGAAATTGTGCTGTACCTAGTACCAGTGCATTACCACAAAGCCCACTGAAATGCCAAAAAAATACTCTAATTGTTCCCTGATTATGTATGTCATACCTGACACTGTATGAATATTCCCATATTCAACATATGCTACAGGGGGGCAGCGCCTAGTGAGTTAATTGCTCAATAGGTGGCGTTCTGAGAGTGAGGGTCCGAGTCTGAGTGGTGAGACAGTGAAGCACAAAGGCGAAGCAGCTTCAGAGATGGGGCTGCTTCGAGCCATGAGTTGAACTCTAGTGGTTCACTTGTCTCACTCCCTAGACTGGAACAAGACCTCACGGGCTTCACCGTGTTGAGCGGTTTGATTTGCAGGCTTTCAGCCTATGCCCGAGAGGGAGTAGTTGGAATATAGAAAAGAAAAAAAAATCTCTGCAAACTCTCTCTTTACCGCAATGTTGCATCTCTCTCGTTATTCTATCGCTACTACAATAATCAATGTTCCTCAGAGACTTCCCAGTGTATACTACCTCCTCTACGTAGGGTACGTACTACCCGTCTTGCAACACAATCCCTACTCTGTGCAACTCTCCAACCCAAGAGTGAAACGTTATTCTCAGTCGTCATTTTTCTATTCCACTGCTGAGCTCTGGAACTCTCTCCCAGAATCAGGCTTTCCCTATTCCTATGACTTAAATGGCTTCAATCTCCTTGTGTCCAGGCAATTTGGCTCGAACATCCCTTAATTTTGGCCCTGTCACTCTTTCAACTCTGGGGGAGGCACTCTATACAGGCAGTTCTGCCTTTTGTCTACCTCACTCACATAGAAAAAAATAAAAAATAAAAATTAAATATTACTCATCACTGCGAAAAACTGACTGCTTTGCACCAACAAGCTCCAGCCTTCCAGCCAGTCCAAAATGGTGTGAGGCAATCCATGAAAAAATCCTTCATAACACTTACAGCGTCAAATACATACCAGATTCTTGTTGATGACACAAATGACGAAAATGAAGACCCAAGGCTGGTTGGTGACCCATAAATAGGTGGCCAACTGATAGAATGCTACGGTAGGGCTCTAAATAGAAAATGTTCTTGTAACCCAGGTGGCAGAATCAACGTCATGACGGCGGCCAAAGATGAGATCGCCACTGGTGCCAATACCCTGTTTGTGATCCATACAGGTGCTAATGATGTGCTGCGAAAGACAAGATCGGAGAAGCTGCTCGCAAAATAGATACTGCAAGCTGATCAAACAGATGAAAACAAGGAGTAACAATATTATTATTTCAGGTGTTCTCACTAAAATGGAAGATGAAGATGACTTTTACAACAAGGCTTTTAGCCTCAACAGTTGTCTTCGGTCACTTTGCCTTCACGAAGGGATTGGGTTCATAGATTTATGGGATAACTATTACAGACAGCCTCATCTGTTTGATAGAGACGGCCTCCACCTAAATCGTGTGGGAGCCACTCTCCTCGGCAGATTACTAAACAACACTGTCCATAATTTTCGCCAAAAAAACGAAGTCGGTCAGTGACAATCGAGAGGGTCACCCTATGTGAAAGTAAATCTCCCTCATCACCAATGCAGCCCCACTGAAAACAGAGCCCAATCGAAGTATTCTTTAGCAATGCCCGTAGTGTCCGAAACAAATGTTCAGACTTGGAAGAAATTGCATATAGCCTACTGAAAATCACGATATTATAGGAATAACAGAATCCTGGCTCAACATCGAAAATAAAGATTTCTTAGCAGAATATTCTACTCACTGACAGGCTATAATATGTTCAAATGTAATAGAAAAGACAGAAAAGGAGGTGTGTTTTACTATACATCAAAGATAGTCTTAATCCTGTACTTGCCCCCAATCAGACAGTAAATCATATTGATGCATTCTATATTAATATAAAAAATATATATCACACAACAAGGTAACCTTGTGACTAATTTACCGGCCCCCAGCTCAATTCAAGTATTTTTTCCCTTGCCCCTCAACTTTCCCTTCATAATTGCTGAGGGGCACAGGGCCTTGGGTGGGGCTTTGGTTTCCCCGGCGTTTCCGCACCCTCCTCAGCTCCCTGCCTTGGAGTGGCTTCGGTCACCCGGGCTTTGTTAGTGGTAAGCAGGGAGGATTTTGTGGGGGCGCTCGTTTATGGCTTTGGCCTTGCTCGAGACCTTGGGGCTGTTCGGCCAGACAGCCTGGGGAACAACAACAACAACAACCTTCAAGTATCGATTCGGAAATATACAACCAAATAGTAGAGATAAGTAATAATAAAAATGCGGTCATTCTTAGCGATTTCAATTTGCCAATGCCTAAATGGGAACCCATACACAGGAAAAAATCCCTATACAAATTTACTGGAATGTTCACTATATTAGTTTGTCAACTCACCCACGCATGCAACACTATTTTGTATCTCATCCTCACTACGAAAGATGATTTAGTAAACCAAGTCATGGTAGGCGATGAATTTAGTTCAAGCAATCACGCTCATTAACCTTCAACTTTAACATTGATAACATCAAACCAACCGAAAGCCAGGAGAAAGTACTAAATGTCAGGAAGGCTGACTTTCACAAGCTGAAAAACATCCTCAATGCTACCAATTGGAATTTAAAAAAACACTTAACAGATATAGAGACATTTTGGGAAACATTCTCAAATATATAATTATAACAATGCTGTAGAATCTTACATAGCAGTCCAAAACCACGTTCAAATCGAAATAATAAACCTAAATGGTGGAACAAGGAAATCAAAGATTGTCTATCAGCAAAGAAACTTGCCCATGAACCATTCTACCTGATCAAATGTCAAAATCATAGAGAAAATGTCACCAATCTTCGTTGTAAAGCAAAGAAATTAATTACACAGAGCAAAAACCGGTATGAACAACATTTTGCGAACATAAGCAAGTCAAATCCAAAAACGTTGTATAACTATATCAGATGTAAAATAGTAGTTACCTTGACAATTGGCCCACTAGTTGACGAAAAAGGGGAACAAATTGATGAAGTAACTCAAATGAGCAACACTCTCAACAACTTGTTTGCATCAGTTTATACTGAGGAAGAAATTAACTCTGTTCCTCATATTCTGCCATTTCAAATTAACAACTGCAATTCCCTATGCAATATTGACATTACAAACACATTACATTGACCAGGGAAGTACTACCGCCAAGGTTTCGGGAGACTCAGGGAATAGCCTGAATTCCATTTTCTCTCCCAGGCCTTGGTAGCTGGATACATATCTTTCTGCCTCACACATCAGGGGTATCAGGAAAACCCTCTTTATATAACATACACATCCAACTTCACGACATTGCCCTACATTGCTATCCTCTATCCATAAAACACTACTCTTCCCACTACATATCATACATGTAACACCATACACCTTACCCAATAAATATGGCAGTACAATTGTTAAGAGCAAACCTGGTGGTCCCTCGGATATCCACCCCCGGCAGGGTTGGGTCATTGACACAGGGCCCTCCCGGTCGTCATCATGCGACTGTGTCGAGAGCATTGCAACGTCCCAAAGCTGCTCGTCGGTGCAGCTTTTTCTTTAGCAATATAAGGGGACTTCACTCTAACATCAATTCTGTACACCAATTTCTTCAAGCAGAATCCCCTACTCTCCTTTTTTTGACAGAGACTCAAGTAACATCCACATCTGACACGTCTAGATTTAATTTTCCAGGTTATCAACTGCTCCAAAATTTCAGACCTAAAGGAGGTGTATGTTGCTTCGCAAAATCTGAAATTGCCCTGGAGGAGGTTACTAGTTTCAATTGTCCCTATTTTGATTATTCTATATACAAATTAATTTCTGCTGGTAAATTTAAATACATATGTTGCATCTACCGTTCCCCAAATACTCCTCCAGAGCAAAGTCTGTTTGATTCTCTGTCCTCACAACTCAGTGTCCTCAACTTAAATGCTTCTTCTGAAATCACTGTGTTGGGTGATTTTAATGTCCATAATGTTGAATGGCTCACTCATTCAGCCAGGACTGATGATGCTGGTCTTGAATGTGAGCTATTTGCAGACTCATTTAATCTCACTCAACTAGTCAACCAACCAACCCGTGTACCAGATAATCCTAATCATAATTCCCACCTACTGGACTTATTTTTAACAACCAATTCAGAAAATTATGATGTTACAGTGAGGTCCCCGCTTGGATCTTCTGATCACTGTCTGATACAGGCCACCTGTCTATCACCTACCACACCTTCCCACTCTGAACCTGTTTTGGTGACTAAATGGCATTACGATAGGGCAGACTGGGAGGGTCTTCAGGGTTTCTTTATTGATATTCCCTGGACCTCTTTCTTTTCTAATGATGCACACTCCACCTTGAGCCACAGACAAGATTTTGTAAAAATTGGAATGGAAACTTTTATTCCTCATCAAAAGTACAGTAAAAGATCTAATTCACCTAAATGGTTTGACCATAATTGTGCTAGAGTAACTGAACAAAAAGCAATAGCCTACAATGCATACACAAGATAAAAAACTCATGAAGCCTTTAATTACTTTAGAAACATCAGAAATCATGCCAAAACTGTATTAAACATAACTAAATCAAACTTTCTCCACAGGCAGGCAAATAAACTTCTAAATAATCCAAATGATAATAAAATATTTTGGTCTACTCTTAACTCATTTAAATCCAACTTCACTACTGCTTCATCCATTCCACCATTAAAATCTCCGACTGGCAATCTTGTAAGTGACCCACGAGGTAAAGCTAACCTTCTTGCGGATATTTTCTCCACCAACTCAACCTTACATGAAATAAATCAAGATGTCCCTGTACTTAATTTTAATTCGCCTGAAATTCCCTCACTTAAGATCCACACCAGACATGTCAAAACTATTTTGCAGAATCTCTCAGTAGAAAAGGCTCCTGGTCCAGATGAAATTCCTCCAATAGTACTTAAGAATTGCTCCTTGGTGCTCGCTCCTGTATTGGCAAAACATTTCCGTCTGTGTACTCATACCTCATGCTTCCCAGTACCCTGGAAAGAAGCAAACATCCATCCAGTTCCTAAAAAAGGTGCCGCTTCAGATCCATCAAACTACAGACCAATAGCTATAACTTCCACTCTTGGTAGTCTTTGAAATTATATTAAATAATCACATAATTAAGCATCTTGAGAATAATAAATTAATCAGTGATAGGCAATATGGTTTTAGACGATGTCGATCAACTGCAGACATGCTTTGCCTTCTTACGCATCAAATCAACCAAGCTACAGACCAACATGGTGAAACACATACAATAGCACTGGATATATCAAAAGCATTTGATAGAGTCTGGCATCAATCCTTATTGTCGAAGATGTCACACTACGGCCTTGCATCATTAGTTCCACTAATTTCTTCTTATCTTCATAACAGAAAAATATGTGTAATGGTAGATGGCCTTTATTCTCAATTTCACTCAATAAATGCTGGTGTTCCCCAGGGATCAGTTCTGGCCCCAATTCTGTTCCTCATTCATATCAATGATCTCATATCTACCACTCATAATCCAATACATTCCTACGCAGATGACTCAACACTCCACAGTTCCTTCACATTTACCAATTCTTTCACCCAACCCGATCTTATAAATTCAAAAATAAACACTGCAATTTCTCTGAACCAGGACCTTTCTAGAATTAATGGATGGGGACAAAAGAATCTAGTTTCCTTTAATGCACAGAAAACCAAATATATTCAATTTTCTAACCGACAGAATCTCACTGACTCCCATATATTTTGTAATGATGTAAATATTCCCACTTCCCCTAGTATTGACATTCTCGGTGTAACATTAACTACTAACTTGAGCTGGACACATTATGTTAGAAGCATTGCTAAGAATGCCTCTAAAAAACTGGGACTCCTGTACAGAGTTCGAGAATTCTTCACTGACGAGCAGTTGGCCGTGATATATAAAAGTCATGTGCGTTCTCAGATGGATTACTGTTCACCTCTGTGGGGTGGAAGTGGAGTGGTTGCATTGAGGCAGTTGGACAAAATTCAAAATAAAGCTATTAGATTAATCAATAACCCTGCAATCACACAGGACCTTCCTACATTATCCATACGAAGAAACGTTGCATCCCTTGCATTATTCTACAGATATTTTCACAGCAATTGTTCCGAGGAACTTGCTTCAATTGTGCCGCCTCTCCACATCTTTCCGCGTAGAACTAGGGCAGCTGAGAGCGCCCATGAATTTACACTTTCTCCTCCACAATGCAGAACTTCTGCTTATCAGAATTCATTTATCCCCAGAGCAACTACTCTTTGGAATTCACTTCCCTCGAATTGCTTTCCACAAACTTACAATCTGCAAATGTTTAAATCCAGTTGTTACAAACATTTTATGAATGGAGGATGCCTTTAGGCACATGGACCTTTTTGTTTTATCTGTGTTTTTCCTTCCTCCGTTCATTGTCTCTTTAAAAAAAAAAAAAAAAAAAAAAAAAAAAAGACATCTCCGATGCCATATCAAAACTAAAATTCAATAAATCCCCTGGATCCGGCAAATTGTCAACAAAAGTCATTAAAGAAGTAAAAGATGAAATCTCGAAACCACAAACCCTTCTCTTTTAACAAATCAATACAAAAACATAAAGTCCCCAAAGAATGGATATTAGCGAATGTAATGTAATTAATTAAAAAGGAAACATAACTCTACCTGGCAACTATTGCCCAATAAACCTCAACACAAGTATATGCAAGCTGCTTGAAACAATAATCCGAAATATAATTGTATGCTTATTATAAGTTAACAACCTTATGTAGGACTCCTAACATGGTTTCCGAAGTAAGTACTCATGTCTGACAAACCTCCTTGACTTTTTTCACGACATATTAAATGTATATGATGAAGATAAAGCAGTTGACATAGTCTACCTAGATTTTCAAAACGCATTTGATAAAGTGCCTTACAAAAAAAAGTTATAGATAGCCGGGGTTGGGAGGGTGTTAGAGGAAATGGATGACATAATGAAAGATATTGGAGAAAGCCCCATTATCTGTCTCAGCACAGGGAGCAATTATGTTGGTAAAGGTAGGACGGAAGGACTGCTTCGGCAGTTTAGGGAGGTGTTAGATAAAGTTAGGAGGAAGGGAGGCATACCTGTGGTACACAGTATCTTGCCAAGGAGAGGAGTCAGGAAGGAATGGTATTCTAGGGCAATTGGTATAAATTGTCGGCTGGGAAAGTACTGCAATGAAAATGCAATCCCATTCATCGATAACTGGACCCGTTTCTATGGTAAGAACCACTTGTACGAACAGGACGGGGTTCATCTTTCTCGGCTAGGGGTGGCAAATTTAGCTAGGTCAATGGATAGGTTGGTCGCGGGGTTTCGCTGAAAATAAAGCCCGAAAAAATGAGTAAGAAAATAGAAAAAGTGTCTAGATAGGGTTAATTGTCGTACCGGTACACATCAGATAGAAATAAAATTATATTTCAGTCACAGGATGGTAATTATATCAGCCTTGCTAGAAAAGACATTGATGGTAGTATCAATACTGCTAGTAGAAATATTGAAGGTAGCAATAACAATAGCGAATTAACAGATGGTATGCCTATATGTGTTAGTCCCAATCTAATTTAGGGGAGGTGTGGTGGAGTGGTCATGCCACTGGATTGGTAATCCAATGGACCCGGGTTCAAATCCCGATATGTCAATGGGAAGATATTATTGGGATTGAATTTGTGCTGTACCTAGTATCAGTGCATTACCACAAAGCCCACCGAAATGCCAAAAAAATACCCTCATTGTTCCCTGATTAAATAACACTGTATGAATATTCCCATATTCAAAATATGTTACAGGGGGACAATGCCTAGTGAGTTCACTGCTCAATAGGTGGCGTTCTGAGAGTGAGGGTCTGAGTCTGGAGGGTGAGACGGTGAAGCACTTGAGCGAAGCAACCGGCCGCTTCAGAGATGGAGCTGCTTCGAGCCATGATGGATGCTTCACATGTCTCACTCCCCAGACTGGAACAAGACCTCACGGGCTTCACCGTGTTGAGCGGTGAAATGTACAGGCTCTCAGCCTATGCCCGAGAGGGAGTAGTTGGAATATAGAAAAAAAAAAAAAAAAAAAAAAAAAAAAATCTAAGACGAAACAATTCAGGTCATCATACTAGAAACGAGGATATTGCGGTAGTGAACAAGGCTGTAGGTACGAAATTACGAATTTACTACACAAATAGCAGGATCTTACGGAATAAAATAGATGAATTGAAAGCAATAGTTTCTACTGAAAATATTGATATTATCATGATTACAGAAACGTGGATGAACACGGAATCACGAGATTTAATTGCAGAGTATCAAATAAACGGATTTACTATGTATAACGTAGATCGTCAAGGGAGAAAAGGCAGGGGTGTAGTAATGTTTGTCTCCAATTCGATAAACTGCTGCACTAGGTCAGATATAAAATTAGAAAGAAAAAGTGAAAGTGTATGGTTAGAAATACATAACAACCATGACAGTGTTGTAATTGGCCTCATATACAGACCACCAAATCTAGGTAGAATAGATGCTAAAATACTATGGGATGAAATTGCCCGAGCCTGTCAGTCTAGTAAAGTTTGTATTGTAGATTTTAATTTTAGCAGAAGAAATTGGGGAGATAATACAGGAGACATGGAATCATATGAATTTCTAGAATTAGTACAGGACTGTTTCTTGACGCAACATGTAACTGAGCCAACTAGAGGGAATAATATATTCGATTTAGTGTTCAGTAATAAAGAAAATCTAATTAGTAATTTAGTTATCTGAGGAAGCTTCGGACATAGTGACCATAACGAAATTAGATTCAATCTAGAATGGAAAAATGAATTAATAATAAACTCCACTTTAGTCCCTAATTTCAGATTAGCAAACTTTCACGGGTTAAGGGAACACCTGGCAGGTGTGTTTGGAGAAATGCGAATCCCAATCTCAGGACAATGGAGGATTAAGGATAGCAGGGAATCAGATTATCGACTTAGGCGCAAATCAGCCAGCCCAAGGTATTTGTTTACGCACATAAATATTTAATAAGACCATTAAGGATGCCCAAGGTATACAGTATATCCCTACAAAGCACTTCAGATCCCAAAATAATGATCCTAAATGGATGAATAATGCGATCAAACATACACTAGGTTTAAAGAAAGGTATATATAGGAAAATAAAGAGAGGTGAAGATTATTTAAGACATTATTATGCAAATCTTAGAAGAAAAGTTAAAGCTGATATTAGGAAAGCTAAGCGTAATTACGAAATCAAAATTGCCAGGGAATCGAAAATGAACTCCAATATATATTTTGTTTTTCTTCAGTTATATAAAAACAAAGTAAGAGACAAAATAAGACCCCTTAAAACAGAGACAGGAATTCTCATAGATATATGTAAAACCCTAAACAATTATTTTATGTCTGTATTCACGAATGAGGACTTAGTGCTGATACCGGAGGTCCATCCAATATATGATGGAACTATAGATAATATTTTAAGTAAAATAAACATAAGTAAAAATTATGTACTCGAGCAGTTAGACAAGATAAAACCGCAAAAGTCACCTGGGCCCGACTCCATATACCCTAGAGTATTAAACGAATGTAAAGAAGACAATAGTTAACCTTTAACAGCATTATTTAATAATTCTCTTAATTCGGGTCTAGTCTCACAAGGATCTGTTTTAGGCCCTCTGCTGTTCATCATTTATATTAACGATCTTGATGTAGGAATAACTAGCAAAATCAGTAAATTTGCAGATGACACTAAAATAAGAAGAGTGATCAATTCTGATAATGATATTCAGGTTCTCCAAAGAGATCTAGATACACTACACGAATGGGCAGTACATTGGCAGATGAAGTTCAATGTAGATAAATGCAGTGTAGTAAAATTTGGGAAATCGATAGAAAATGCAGGATATAGATTAGATAACGTGAACATAAGACACTCAGATAAAGAACAAGATTTGGGAGTCATCATCAACTGCGATTCGAAACCTAGAAATCAATGCATTAGTGCTCGAAATAAGGCAAATAAAGACCTCGGATTTATACATTCTAGAAGTGTGAGTAATAGAACTGCAGACGTAATCTTAAAACTTGATCTAGCGTTAGTAAGACCACATATGGATTACGCTGTCCAATGTTGGAGTCCCTATTACAGAATGGACATAGATTGCTTGGAGAGGGTACAACGAAGAATGACAAAAATGATCCATAATATTAGAAATCTTCCAAATGAAGGAAGGTTGAAAAAACTAGGCTTGCATTCGTTAGAGAGACGCAGAGTTAGAGGGGATATGATAGGCGTTCAAGTGGGTTAGTGGGATTAATAAAGGGGGACATGAAAGATGTACTGAAGCTCAGTGATAGCGAAAGAACTCGAACAAATGGTTTCAAATTAGATCAATTTCGTTTCAGAAAAGATATAGGCAAATATTGGTTTGGTAACAGAGTTGTAGATGGGTGGTATAGGCTACCGAGTGCTATAGTGGGATCAAGAACGATAGAGAGCTTTAAGATAAAATTAGATAGACATGGACGAAATTGGTTGGGTGTGAGGTGGATCTGCCGGGTGTTGGCCAATCGGCTCTCTGCAGACTTATGATGACCTCTGACCGTTTTGGTGAGGCCGGTCCTTATGGTGTTAGTGAGTTGAGCCTATAACTAGGCCTTATAATTAGGGTTGGGTGTGAGAGGGATCTGCCTTGTATCGCAATCGCAAATGCAATCGGCTTTCTGCAGACTCCCATTTTCTTATGTTTTTTATGTTCTTAAAGCTCACGGTATTCACGGGTTTGTTCTTCATTGGATTCAGGATTGGCTAAGTGAGTGAAAGCAACAAGTTTTAATTTAAGGCAAAGCCTCTACTTGGATAAATGTTACAAGCGGTGTACCACAAGGCTGAGTTCTCGGTCCAATTATATTTCTTAAATATATTTCTTATGTTGTTGTTGTTCCCCAAGCTGCCTGGCCGAACAGCCCCAAGGCCCCGAGCAAGGCCAAGGCCATAACCGAGCGCCCCCACAGTACCCTCCCTGCCGACCACAATAAAGCCTGGGTGACCGAAGCCACTCCATGGCGGGGAGCTGAGGAGGGCGCGGAAATGCCCGGGAAACCAAAGCCCCACCCAGGGCCCTGTGCCCCTCAGCAATTATGAAGAGAAAGTTGAGGGGCAAAGGAAAAATGTGACGCTTTGGCTTCCAATCTTGGTAGATTGGGAGGTCAATCCACGGAAGAGATGCCGTCACTTGAGATCTAGAAAATATATTTCTTATATATATATAAAATATATTGATGATAGCCCATCATCAATATAAATAAATATATTTCTTATTTATATTGATGATGGGCTATCATGCAGAATCTCCAAATTCGCTGAAGACACAAATATTGCAAACAAAGTAAATTCGCCATTGCACATACAAGAGATTCAGAATGATCTAGGCAATCAATCAAACTGGGCTCAGACATGGCAGATGAATTTCAATATAGATAAATGCAAAGTGCTTCACATCGTCAGTAGAAATGAAAGCGCAAACTATTTGATTAACGGAATTCAATTAAGGAACGTAAATAAAGAAACGGATTTTGGAGTAACTAAAATAAGCAATGTATAACCTTCCCAACAAGTCGCTGAAGCTGTTTAAAAAGCGATTCAAATTATTGGTTTCATTGGCAGATATTTTTAATATAAATCTGAAAACATACGCACTCTACAGTATATATTTCATTGGTTCATCCGCATCTGGAATAGTGTGTCTAGTTTTGTTCGCCATACTCTAAATAGGACATTGATAAACTAGAGATTACAATGGAGAGTAACTAAAATTATTCCCCAACTAAGAAATAAACCAGACTGTATGAGGAATGACTAAAAGAGTTAAACTTATTTACCTTGACAAACCACAGAATAAGAGGGGACCTAATCCAAGTTTTTACAATTATCAAAGCCATGAAAACATGGATATAAGTACTTCACACTAGACAGCTCAAATTACATACAAATTAATGGTTACAACATTGTCGGAAAGGCGTTTCATTCACATGAAGCGAAGTACTCATTTTTCAACAAAGTGATCAATTTATGGAATAAATTGCCTAGAAGTGTTGTAGAGTGCCATACAGTCCAGACATTCAAATATCGCCTCAATAAATATCTTGCCATGCATCCCCGACTGATTGGGTTTGTGCCCGAGTAATGTGACCGTTTCAGTATCGTATAATTATAGTACTTTAATTATATTTTCTGACCACAGTCTTTCTGGAGCTGAAGCCCTTCAGTTGATGGCTATGGCAATCTTTGTTTTTTGTGTGCATGCAGCCTAATAAGGATCATTAGGTTTGTTGTTGCTTGTTTTCCTTTGTGTATGTTCGCTTTTGGACCGACAGTAGTCCCATCGATCTTTATGTGCCTAATAGGTTTGTTATAGTATATACACCATTGCTATAATTATGTCATTAAGAGCTGAATGTATTATAAGGGAGATATATATAAGAACATTATAAATACTCTGTATAAGTCAAGCATATGCCGCGGTTATCAGGCCCATCTATTTTACAGTAGGCCTATGTGTTCTATAGATTTATTGTATACCATACGACATTGTTGTATATGTTATTACTGTTGCAAATGCATTAAAAACTCCACCTACTGTCAACATAGATGCTAATTTCAATAGGTCATGGAGTGGGGGGGGGGGACCCCAATTAGATCCCTACCCACTAGAGGGGGGTGCTTGCTTTTAGATTGTTGGATACTGTTTAAATACTCACTTTCATTTCAGCTCTCATTACTATACGAAAACATTGTATACGAAGACAAACATACACACACAACAATTGTTGCTGAAATCACTGTCTGCCCTAAATGTAATATTTACCCCTTCTAGTCATAAAGTAATTCATTAAATAAATTAATCCTAAACGGGCACACTTCTAAACGGCCACACTTCTAGACGGCCGCACTCCTAAACAGCCAGTCTGATAATCTGATCAGACATAATCGTTTGACTCGCAAGGCCTCGCAAGGGCCCTCGCGGGGGTCATCGCAAATGTTCGGATTGTTCAAAATTTGGGACGAGGACTTGCGAGGGGTCCGACCCTCGCAAGCATCGTCGAACATTGCCGAGGGATCGGCGAGGCCCTCGGAGATCCTCGGCGACATCGGCAAGACATCGACGAGGGTGTCGCACGAAAAAAAAAGCGTCGCCGAGAGTATACCCGCCACGGGTATACTTTGCAGAGGCTTGCAAAGGGCTGTGAGACGTAGATGAATGCTCGAAAAACACCTCGCCGAGGCCAAAGAGCACCTTCGGCGAGGTGGGTAAAAAAAAAGGATTAGGCCTATAGTGAACCTGTCAACCCTTTTTTCTATGCACTTCTCGTAAGGGAGTTCACCTGTTTTTTTTCTCTTTCTATCCTTCTCTGTCTTTCTCTGGCTTGTATCCATTCGGCCCCATTCAGCCAACTGTTTTAAGACATTTATCCCCATCCAAGTATCGATATCTTCCTGGCGAGCGATAGCGAGCCAACATTGTATGGAGAAATCCGGCTTTGCCGGAGAAATTTTTCTATCAAAAATTTACAAATTTAGCTTGCTCTCAAAACAAAAAAATATATATATGTTGGCTCGCTACCGCTCACCCAGGAAAATATTGAAACCTGGATGGGGTAAACGTCTTAAAACAGTAGGCTGAATGGGGCCGAACGGATACAAGGCAAAGAGAGAGGGAGAGAAAGAGAAAACAAAAAAAAGCGAGGAGAGAGGGAGCGAAAGAGAAAACAAAAAAAGCGAGGTGGGCTCAATTAAGCCGTAACGTAAACATACGGCAAGGACATTGCCAATCTCTGAATTAAGGGGAGATAGGTCTTTTTTTCTGGTCCCCTTTCTTCCTCATGGTTAACCCTATTAGTTTTCATATTTTATGACGTTCGGCCCATTAGTTTGGCGATTTTAAGACATTTCACCCCATTTCGTTGTCAATATTAAGACTTTTCGTGTCAATTAGGCGTCGAGTTTTTCCTGGCTAGCGATATCGAGCCTGTACTTTTTGAGGAACCGGCCTTCGGCCAGGATATTTTTCTATCGAAATATGTACAAATTGATCTTGAAGGAGGGTGTTGGGGGGTGCTTTATATGCTTGATGGAGGTCTAGGGATGAAACTAAATAAATCATAAACAAATATATAAATGAGCAAATATTACGCCCGTTTAAGGGAAAACAGACCGTTTGTTTGGTCATTCATTCCTTTATTTCTTAGTTTCCTCACTAGACCTCCATCAAACTTAAAACAAAAAACTCTAGACCCCCCTTCAAGATAAATTTGTACATTTTCGACGAGATGGGTTGGGTTCACTGAAGACGTTGCAGAACATAGTGAGGATTCGTTCATCCTTCGCATTATTTCGCAATATTTTATTCAAATGTTACAGTTCTCGCCGAGGTCATCGGCGAACCATCGCTCAATTTGCCGATGCCGTCGCATAATGTCGCCGATTACGTCGTATCCATCGGCGACATCGTCGCCGAGTGTAAACTTATCAACAGTTTTTAACGGTCAAAATCATTGACGTCGCACAAATTCGTTGCGAATTGACAAAACTACGTCCTCGGCGGCGAAAATCGTATGAAATCGCATCTGTGGGAAAGGGGCATTAACCATCCCTACCTTAACTTGGTCCTATATTTGTTCCGGGTATGTCCTTATTGGACCTCCCCTGTTTTGCCACATTAGTTTGGAGATCTTAAGACATTTCAACCCAATTAGTTTGGCGATAATAAGACGCGAGCGATTGTAAGCCTGTAACTTGAAAGAAATTGGCCTACCATAGACATTTTGTTTAAAGAAACATGTACAAATTTAGCTTGAAGGGGGTCTGGGTGGGTATTTCTTAGTTTGAAGTAAGTTTAGGAAGGCGTTTGGTACTTATTACTGATACTACAACAAATTATTTCTCAATATTTTAAGGCCATTATAGAATAAGGATGTTGCATAGAACATATTAAAATTGGTTTCAACCTCCGGAAATACATTTTATGTGCACTATATAAAGCATTGTAAATACAAAAATAAAACTCTCCCTATACTGCTCCCTATTGATGGCGGTAAAACTCTTATTAAGCCCCTTACTGGCAAAATAGATGCTGATTTCAACACATTATAGGGCGGGGGTGGGGGGAGGAGGGGCAAAGCCCCCCTCAACCTAACCTTTATCCCAAGGCAAAATATGGTTGTTATTTTACTCTGAATATTACATACATCTGAGTGTTTTAAGATCGTTGGATAATGGGGAAAGCATTTTTTCCGGGATTGTAACTAATCTAAACTACTGTATAACGATGAAAACTATCTAAAACCAACAAAAAAAATTGTTTTTAAATTAGTGGTAGTTTCGGCAATATTTTCCTAATTAAACATATCATAATATAAGTTATGGTTATAATAATCCACAATGCATTGGACCAGAGAATGTTAATCAACATAGACTGCTTAGGCTTAGTACTGCGGGCGTTTTGGTTGTAGCCTTTCAAGAGTGTGATCATATTCACCTACTAACCTTGAAGGTCTTCTATATCCTTGCAAATAGATGTATAGCAACAGCATGATTGGTCAAACAAATGTACTATAGTTTCTTCTATTTATATTCTACTTTGCATCTATTTTCCCACCTACTTCCTGCGTACAGTCACCCCTGCATGTCGTGTGCCTCTCTCTCTACTTCAAATTAATGTTCCTGTCGATGTATGGAAAACAAAAATCCTCAAAAACTGAATCACCATTTTGTTTGTGTATAATAAGGAGGGGTTTCTTAATTCGGTCTACTGAAGAGACAGACACCGATGAAATTATTAAGCTAGAACTCGACTTATAAATGTGACTGTACCAATTCTTATTTTTAGGCCTTATATAAATTAATAAACTAAATGGATACCTCACATTTCATTTTATGAACGTTGTGTTTGTAAGCTGATTAATGTATGAATGTTTAAATACAATATTAATGACATTATTTATATTATTTAGTGAACAGCAATTTCAATACATAAACCAATCCCACAGAAGACAGACATACGATGTCCTCAATTTGTTTATAAAATGCAAGAGAAACTCTGCATTTTCATTATCCTAGGGCCGACAATTAATAATGCTGCAAGTCACTGGTATGATAGAAGTAATTAATTATTAGCATACAATGCTTGAGTGTATACATACATAAAATGTTATATAAGACAATTTACCAATTAGCTTTTTCTGCGAAATTTTACAAATTTGTCTCATTTTTGTTCCTGTCTTATGTATGTTGTTTATTTGTTTTGCGGCTCGCAGTATGACCTTTAGCAACACGATGTAATATATGTCATATTATAAAGAGAATATGTACTAAAACAGTTGTGTTCAGGAATATTTGAACAACACCTTATGATGTACAGTACATCAAACGGTTAGCTTGAATTAAAGATAATCCGACTAACGTGGTTCAATCACATGTTTAAAGTACTTCGTCAGTGTATCATATCTGTTTCTCTTTAATTTGTCCAGAAGTTCCTGTACACGACTTTACAATTCAAATCTAACCCGGTATAGTATCTGGATCTGTATACAAACAAAGATAATACTGTACAGTACATTATCATAAACCATCCATTACTGTGAAAGTATTAAATATCATCTTGCCATTTGAAGGTTGTTGCTATAGATTTTGTTTTCTTTGTAAAATAGATAATTTTGCTAGCTCTCAATTCTACATACCATTATATTGTAGTCTATGATTTTTTGAGGCATCATCCTTCTTCCTTGTGAGCTCAGGTGTAAGACAGGGGTGTGTTCTAGCACCTACACTTTTCAATACCTGTACTTGTATCGACTGGTTACCGGGCGGATTCGGCGGAGTCACTCAAACTCAACTTCATATACTCGGACCTTTGAGGATTGGCTCTAGTAGGCACTGTACAGACATGACCCATACTACTTATACAGTTCATTAATTTGATTTGGTGAACCTATAAAGCCAAGTTATGTAGAATCTTGATCATAATCATAGATTGTATGGTCTCATTTTGGGTTCACACAAATTGAAATGGGTGCATAGCTAACACCTGTACAGTCAACGACATAAGGTAAGGCTAAGTTTTCGGAGCTATTCCAAACAGAAGCGAACCATTAATTTGTTTGCCTAATATTTACATTTCAGAGGTATATTTTGCAGTTTGAGTTTATATTGAGCCAGGATTTATGTCGTTGAGTGTACATTAAACGATGAGGTTGTAGGGAATGGAAGACCACCTCCCAAAAACTAACTTTTTACAATGTAACCAAATTTAAACCTGTTGGCTAAAAAAAAAAGATAATATTCAAAGACACTACATCGGCACTATTAGAAACAATTTATCAGGGAAAATAGGGACCAATAGACTCGCCATATTTTTTCACATTATAGTCTGCATGGAGGAATTTCGTTATCGATAACCTGAAAAGACCCGATTTCACCGAAAAATAACCCCAAAAATAATCAGTCCCGAATGTAAACAAAGCATTCCGTCGACTTGACCTCCTTCTGTTTCTTGTTTTGTAGGGTGCAGTATAAGCGCGATCACCCAATAAATGGCGTGAGCGTGGCAACCTGTTTTTCCCCCTTACAGATCAACATATATGAGGATGACATAATATATGAGTCAAGGGGGGGGGGGGGGGGAGTCAACCCATCGTGTATCCAATTAACCCACAATTTCCCTCACCTACTGCAAAACCGCGATTCACCCAATAAATTGGGCGATATGACGCCGTATCTTCAGATTGATGGATAATGGGTAAGGTAATGCAAATCATCCGCTCAAACTATGAAAAACAACTATGAAACACTTTATTCCTTGAAGAAAAACAAAAACAACAAAAACATGGTAAGTAAGGCTGATGTAGTCTTGTTAAACGTTACCGGAGACAAAGGCAAAGCTGCTTGTAACAAGTATTTCCCCCAAAGATGAGTGACAGAAAAAGTGTTACCTATTTAATCCTAGTAATTTTTACTGTGTGGCTCAATCAGTTTTCAAAATCGTTCGTAAGTGTATCATTATTCTGCCTTCAAAACTGCCCAGAAATTCCTGTCCATGAATGTACTCTACCTGTTAGCATGAAAAAGTGATGAGACGACATCTAGTGGTTCAAGGTTTCAATATCCCCCATTGGGCTCTATAAAGTTTGATAATAATATCGATATTAAATTAATGTATCTACTGTATAGTCCATTCATTATCATTACTCTAGATATTATGTCACCCTAACCTCTTGAAACTCGGGACAGGTTGAAGCAAATGGGCTGTATATTTCACACATTTTTATTAATTTACAGTCGACTCTATTCAAACCGTAGACATATTGGCTTGATTGAGTTCTTGAGTCCTTTTAGAGTAGTGAGAGGTTGACTGTTGGCATATCTACGGCTCGTCATAATGAATAGCAATCACTCATAAAGCCATCTTGCAAGTAAGCATTTAATCATATTAATCAATATCATCTGCATCTTAGTATGATAAAACTGCATTTTCAACGGGTTTAGGCTTCACGAACAGGTTTTTCAATAGTTTTATGTGTACATAATTTGATAACCGAAAATATAACTAGAAGGAAAAAATTCTAATATTTTTTTAAATCATGAAGGTAGACTACTATAACCTCAAAAATCGGATAATCCGAGCCAATATTGGCCATGAGTTGGCTTCTATTTTTAATTTATTTACTTGTTTATGTACTGTATACATTTGTTGAAGTATCAAAACCCTAAAATATAATCCGATAATATTGTCGGACAGGTTGGGAGAGAGGTTTCTTGTCCAGGATTTGACCCACTCACTAAAGATATATTTTGTAAGAACTGGGCACCGTATCCACTCAACCATAAGCAGATCCGTTCACTATCGGGGGCCGTGTTTTATAGTTGTTGGAAATCGGAATATAACGAATTTATGACGGGAATGAACCATCAAATAAGCAAAAACGCAAAGAAAATAATCGGAAGCCAATACTGTATATGTAATTAATCACCGAAAGTGGTATCGGCCTACTTATCCAAATGACCTCTCAATGAATAATTTGACTCCTTCTTACCCTTTCTAATCTCACCAAAATCATTTAAGGGGAGATGGGCCGGTTTTCTGGACCACTTTCTCCCTCGTGTTAAACCCCATTTGTTTTGAGATTATAAGACGTTCGGCCCATTAGTTTGGCGGTTCTAACACCTTTCGCCCCATTTCGTTGTCAATTTTAAGACCTTTCATACCGTTTAGGCGTCGATATTTTCCTGGCAAGCGATAGCGAGCCTGAAACTTTAAGAGGAACCGGCCTTCGGCCGCGACATTTACTACCGAAAAATGTACACATTTATCTTGAAGGGGAGTCTAGGGTGTGTTTTTCTAAGCTTGATGGAGGTCTAGCGAGGAGACTAAGAAACATATGGCTAAATAAATTAATAGATAACAAAAAACGACCCATCTCCCCTTAATGATAGTTAGGATAAAATCAAGCGAAAGAAAGTATAATGGAACACTGAACTATTGGCGTTACCTGAGTCAGCCATGTCAAAGAATAGGCGAGGGTGATTAACCCTTAGAGTACCAGGGACGTTTTTTTAATGATATTCTTGGTATATTTAGGCGATTTTCTGCAGTTTAGGAAGGATCATTAGCAATTATAAAGCTTCGAACTATTTACCATCAACTTTTTTTTATCTACCACAGGTCCTTCCTAAGCTGCATACAATCTAAATGTAGCTTAAATTATAATGTAACAGACGTCGCTGGTACTCAAAGGATTAAGTGAACGAGGTGTATACGGTGGTAGGAGGAAGGAGTGTCAGACAACCCCCAACTTCCCCAAGGTCCTGAATCACTGTGACTGTGAGTTGAGAGGATGGGGGCAAAGTATATATACACTAAAGTGTATATATACTTTGGATGGGGGTGCCTGCCTGTGGGTATTATTGTGCTGCGCAGATGCCATAGGTTACCGGCTAGAGGAGACACATTGGCCACTCCAACAGCTTCCTCTCTCTCCAACACCAGTTCTCCCCTCTCTACACTCTTCAGAAAAAATAAGAAAAGTAGAATGTAGATACGAGGTGCCGCTGTAAATGCTTATCCCTCAATACCTTCACCTGACCTGATTGGCATTAACCCCTTCCGTACCGGCAACGGCTTTTTGTATTGAATTCTAGCTATATTTAGGCGATTTTGTGCAGTTTAAGTATGATATGTGGTAGTTAAAAGGGCTGATTGAGATAGTTCGAAGCCTTATCATTGCTAGAGATCCTTCCTAAACTGTTAAAATCTATTAGAAGTAGCCGGAAAAAAATGAAATAGACGTCGCCGGTAAAGAGGGGGTTAAGAGAGGGAAGAGGGAGGTGAGAATTTAATATAAATTTATAAATTCCATAATATAAATGATATCTCTAAAGGCCAGTGTTGCCAATTTCGCTATCTTAAGGTATTGACTTCAATCTAGCGGCAATTATTTACATCTAGCGATGTAATTCCTACTGCAATTCTTGAGATTTCAAACATTGTGTAGCCATACACTAGAAATTGTGGCATTATTTTACCAATTGTTTACATCTATATACTATCTAGCGACATTCTAGTAACTTAAGAGAACGGATCTAGTCGGATTTTGTGTAGTAACATGTCAATAACATGTAATTAACACATTTCATCTAATTACTCTTACTTAACTATTATCGTAACTCATAGCTGTAAGCTATTGTACGATAGCTAATTGATTTGTACGATAGCCATTTTGTTTATATCATATTCTTGGTTACTTATTTCCTTCATTTGAATTTAACATCAGGGCTCTAATTGTTTAGGAAATTTCCTTAGATTGAGAAATCTGATGCCATCTGAGGAAAGTTCTAAGGAAATGGCCTTATCAAGGAAATTCTAAGGAAATTGAGAACATTTGAGAGGTAAAACTGAGGTAATTTGATACTAATTTAAGGAAATCAAGATTAGTAAATTTGAAATATACTAAAGACTCACTACAGGTTTTTAAAGACTTCACAGAGTAGATAAAGATTACGAGATTTAATATTCAAATGTCCCGCCCTACCACAATGCCTGACATCTGGTGAGAAATGAATCAACACTCTGTATAAACACAGCCAGGATGACTTCCCGCCAACTGTCCAACATTTCAAGCTCTGACTGGTCTGAGTGTCCTGTCCACTGTGTATACCCGAGGGCTACGGTTATGGAAGTATATTGGGGTCACCCGCTCCGCAGAGCATACCTACCTCCGCGGAGGGTCCAAGGTCCGAGGTCCCCATTCCTTCCCCTCTTGGGGACTTCAAAGCTGGTATTTGAGTAAAAAAAAATAGGTGTATTTGAAAGGAAGCGTGGTGTCCGTGTTTAATGTAGTGGTAAGACTAGTAGGTGTTTGTGAGAAAGCTTGATTACTCTTTGTTTAGGTGATACACAAACCTAAGCGGTGAGAGAAGCCAGGCAAAAGAAACCGTAGTTCCAGCAACTCCATATTACATGCCTATCATTACTGTCATGCAAGTAAGATGGAGAGTTCTGAAATGTTATGCTACTGTAATTATAATTGTATTTTGGAACTGAAATGTTTAATATTAAGTGTAATGTAACTGAATTTTTGACAATGTAATTTCAATGTTTTTGTAATTTGATAATTGGCATACTAATATTGTATTTATAACTATACTGTATTTGTAATTGCTCCAACCCTGGTTGTGAGGATGTTACTTGACCTTGAATTTCGATTGTACAGTTGTTATTCTGAGGTAAAGATCATTGGAATATTCAATTATTTGTATTTAATACATAATCCGCTTTCAACTTAAACCACACACTTCAATCTCGTGCAACTGCCTGCAATTCCACCCTTACGGGTCGAAAAGCTGGGCCGACAGGTATCAGTTCTACTTTTATTGGTTTTGTATAACTTGACAATATCATATATATAAAAACAAAACAAAAAAACAGATTACACAGAATTATTCAAGATGAATAACAAACCTTGAACGGATAGCTTACACTAACAATGTTGAGCTTATATAGAAGGTAAATGTACTGTAGAGCTATGTATACTGTTGTATACATATATATATATATATATATATATATATATATATATATATATATATATAATATAAATATAAAAAAAAAAAAAAATATATATATATATATATATATATATATATATATATATATATATTTATATATATATACCGGTATATATATACCGTATATATATACCGTATATATATAATATATATATACAATTCACACCCAAAAGGCCCGATGAGAAACAAATAATATCACATAACAACATCATGCAAACATTGGAAAGAATACAGTATTAGCCATTCTTAAACTGATATCATAAACTATAAACAAAAGTGGATTTAAGAAGGTATGACAATGGTAGTAAAAGTGTCGATAATAATTTACCCTTATAAAAATAGACTGATAGTAATAAGCCTTTTTATTCTAAGAATAGAACAGTTAATCGTTATCACTGGTCCCAATTATTATATATACCTTTTCCATACTCTATATTTAATTATGGTGTGTATCTGGTGACATCTAATTGCTACCAAATCGACGGAGAACATCAAAGACACAATCTGCTGATCTTCTTTTGTTACATTCTGAAGTAGGAGGAAATCGAAGGTCATTAGTGCAAGGGATAGGGTCGTAATCGGAACCATCAGAGAGAACTCCTTTCTACGGTTATGAAAGTAAAATTAGTAAGAATCAATTGCTAGTTGACTAGTCAAATGAGTGAACTAATGCATAAGAAACTACACTTGTATTGCAATCATGCGCAATATATTTCCATGTATAAGATCACGGAGGGCAACAGAACTTACGTGGGCAACTGAATATATATTGTATATATCAATCCTGAAGGCTGTCATACATGATATTATTGCCATTTATCATTTACTATGTTTATGTATTCATTTTTATCATCGCAGAATGTCATTTTACACTGATTAACATACAGTATATCGGTAGAAATCCAGTTTTATGATATCAGACCAATTTCTATTAGGTCATCAAATACTGCCAAAAATCTTGGCTTAAGCAAGGGATTCTTATCAAGTACATCTAATGAGACCTCTTTCATTTCTTTGAGAAGATCGTCGAACTCTTCTTCACTTTGTAGGGATAAATCTGGAACTTGTTCAGGCTCAACAAGAACCAAAGGAAGAAGTATCATGGCGAAAATGGCTCCAATTATGTTCTTATCTCTGAACTCTTGGAGAAGTTCCTCTTGTGTGAACATGGTTTCTTTTCCGGCAGTCTCCATGACGGTCGTGAAGGTGGTATGGTAGGTGGTGAGGAACGCCTTCAAGTTAACCTTCCTAACCTCCCCAGTGAAGCTTGTGTACAGGAGGTAGTTAAGGTCGTTGGCAGGCGAGGCCCACCGGTTGATCTGTAGGTCCAGGAGCATTACCTCCTTGGGCTTACCATCTTTGTCATATCTGGAAACACAGATCCTAAGTTAGATTATAGTCTAAAGAGCATATCATATTTTTTACTACTTACCTAACTCACTCTAGAAAACCAATGATCAAAGTCCAGAATAACATATGTGAAATACAGAGTTTCTTGTACCCTCAGACATTGAATAGCGGATAATATGCTCTGGCATCCTTACCCAGTGAAATATTTTGTATAAGGTAGCTACGCAGCTACTATTACTCCAGCAAGAGCCATATTTTTCTGCCGAACATACTGACCAAGCAAACCCAAAGCGGTCTGCAGTAATACCAAGCATGCTGTTTTTATTGTCAACTCGCTGTGACCTACATCACAGAGTGTGGTTGGCCATGGAAACTAGCAACACTTGGACATTTTTTTGTCTTGTTTTCTTTTTTTATATATTTATTTATATATTATTATGTTCCTTCCAACAACCAACTATACTCCTAAAATCGATTAATGAAATTTACAAACACATGTGGCAATCCGTGGATTCGAATCCAGGATGCTCACACCGAAAATCAACACCTTATGCATCGCACCACGAAGACAGTTAAAGAATGGTGGACACTGCCTACGATTTATTATGCAACTTCGAATCCTGCATATCAATCTAAGCATGTACACACATCCCAACTGCAACTCACGTAGGCTATGCATATGTGAATGGAAAGAGCAATTAATGGGGCCTTAACCACTAGGGAAGTCCTCTCGATAAATTACCCCTGAACAATATCAATTATTATGTTCCTTCCAACAACCAACTATACTCCTAAAATCGATTAATGAAATTTACAAACACATGTGGCAATCCGTGGATTCGAATCCAGGATGCTCACACCGAAAATCAACACCTTATGCATCGCACCACGAAGACAGTTAAAGAATGGTGGACACTGCCTACGATTTATTATGCAACTTCGAATCCTGCATATCAATCTAAGCATGTACACACATCCCAACTGCAACTCACGTAGGCTATGCATATGTGAATGGAAGAGCAATTAATGGGGCCTTAACCACAAGGGAAGTCCTCTCGATAAATTACCCCTGAACCAATATCAATTATTATGTTCCTTCCAACAACCAACTATACTCCTAAAATCGATTAATGAAATTTACAAACACATGTGGCAATCCGTGGATTCGAATCCAGGATGCTCACACCGAAAATCAACACCTTATGCATCGCACCACGAAGACAGTTAAAGAATGGTGGACACTGCCTACGATTTATTATGCAACTTCGAATCCTGCATATCAATCTAAGCATGTACATTGTACACACATCCCAACTGCAACTCACGTAGGCTATGCATATGTGAATGGAAAGGGCAATTAATGGGCCTTAACCACTAGGGAAGTCCTCTCGATAAATTACCCCTGAACCAATATCAATTATTATGTTCCTTCCAACAACCAACTATACTCCTAAAATCGATTAATGAAATTTACAAACACATGTGGCAATCCGTGGATTCGAATCCAGGATGCTCACACCGAAAATCAACACCTTATGCATCGCACCACGAAGACAGTTAAAAAATGGTGGACACTGCCTACGATTTATTATGCAACTTCGAATCCTGCATATCAATCTAAGCATGTACACACATCCCAACTGCAACTCACGTAGGCTATGCATATGTGAATGGAAAGAGCAATTAATGGGGCCTTAACCACTAGGGAAGTCCTCTCGATAAATTACCCCTGAACCAATATCAATTATTATGTTCCTTTTTATTATTATGTTAATTTTTTGTCAGAAGGCACTATCACATCAATAACAACATTTGGTGCCGAAATTGACAAATTGATCTTTGAAACCAAGCTATCATCGAGTCTAGTGCTGACGTAACCAGCTAACAAGCCGTCTTGGTTCCTCGAAGACGAGCTTGGAGGAGAAGATACTGCCGAGCATTTATACATTCTTGATTTATCTACAAAATGTATTATATTTATTGATTTACTGATTGAATATAGTACTATGCAAAAACATAGGCCTAATAGAAAGTATGATTACAAAAAAAACATATAAGACCGGCACAAATTATTCTAGATAAAGGATAGTAAGTAACTGACACATCCTTCATTCACATAGGAAACAAAAATACAAAATAAAACAGGCTTTTGATTGGTTTAGGTGAATGTTGACGGTATAGCTTTTGTTGCCCGTCCTATGATAAAAATGGTCCATTGAGTATTTTTATATGTTACATAAACTACGGTAGATCTGGACTGGGCACGAAAATTGAACTTTGCAATAAGGGACCCAAAATCAGAGAACGAACCCCCAAGTTCGAACCTCGAAACAGCGAAAATATAAAATGTTCGCGGTTTCGAGGTTCGAACTTGGGGGTTAGTTGTCATATTTTGGGTCCCTTACTGCAAAGTTCCATGTTCGTGTCCAGTCCAGATCTACTGTAGTCTATGCATAAACTACAGTACCAATCTACTGTAGTCTATGGTACAGTATAAGTCTGTTCCCACTAGTTCATGCATATTCTGTGGAAGTAGAATATAATTGCTTACCTAAATAGAACATTGTTATTCCAGCAGTCGCCATGACAAACAACACTATATTTACTGGCTGTGAGATGCTTGTCAAAAATGTCTTGAAGATGTGGCCGAAGATTTTCAGCCCATTGTTTGGAACTTTCATACCCTCCAATTTGATCTAGCATTTCAACAGCTGCGGCAATTTGACAATCAATAAATTCCAATATTGTCTCCATTCCTGATATATATTTTGTAGTCCAGTCTTTGAGCAGGAATGAGTGCCTGGTGGATAGGTCCTGGTCGGGTGTCTTGTCCTGCAGCAAGCGGGATGCAGCGTGCAGCCTGGCCAGCTCCTCAAGGATAAGAGTAGCGTGAGCCACGTCCAGACCTCGACGACGGTCGAACATTTTGAACCCTGCAGGACGAAGGTCTTCCAAAAAAATTATCTCTTTGTCTGTTTCCAGGCAACCATAGATGCAGTTTGGGAGCCTCAGTTTATCAAACCCAACTTCAGTCAAAGCTTCATTTAACTCTGGCAGCAACTTTAGATAGAATTTGGCCTCTTTATCAAATATCATGTTAGTAAATAACTTGAAACTTGGAACATTTCTACAAGGGTTGAGTTTAACTATGTATACCACTTCTGAGTTTTCTTGATGAAGGGAATAGTTGGCCTTGACACTGGTGACGACACAGGCATAGTTGTCACCCCGCTTGGTAAAGTCTTCAATTGACCAGGATAGCAGATTGGCCTCACTACCCTTGTCTGCCGTCAGTGCTGCCTTTACATGGTCCTCCGTCACCAGATTTTGGGGATTAACTTCAGGCGTTGTTGGTGACTCCTCATCTGTGGAAAACATTCATACATTAATATAGCAAGCATTCACCTAGTGCTTGTCCCAGACGGGATACAATCTACACATTACAGGTTGAGTGTTAATTGTTCGTGCATGTCAGGCGGAGATAAGGAGCCTTGAATACAAATTCATAAAACGCATTTAATCATCTGGTAATGAATACCTAAAGGCGGTCTCAACACTTGATTTACATAGATTTACATATATATATATATATATATATACAGTATATATAAGTGGGCCCCACAGATCTTATTATCCAAGTGAAGCGGCCAGGACTTAATCCTAGTAGAAATAGCAACCCTGAGAGTAAGGGAAAGAGAAAGGAAAGGATAGCAAAGATGAAGGCCCTCTTTATCTCTCTCTCTCCTACCCCCCCCCCCCCCCCACCTTTTGTTTTGCCTCCTCCGGCAATTTGCTGTATATGGAAACAGTTAGAAGTTAATTCAATGACCTTGTAGTGCATGGAAATCGTCTGAAGGAATGTGTAGAATAATGATATAGGGAAAGGAAATGTGATGCATACCTTCACCTTTTTTTCCCTCTCTCATACTCTCTTAAGGGGGGTCACAGGTTTTTGTTTTATCTTTCTCTCCGTTTCTCTCTTTCCCTGGCTTGTATCCATTCGGCCCCATTCAGCCAACTGTTTTAAGACGTTTATCCCCATCCAGGTGTCGATTTTGTCCTGGCAATCGATAGCAAGCCAGCATTGTATGGAGAAATCCGGCTTCGCCGGAGAAATTTTTCTATCGAAATATATACAAATTTAGATTGCTGTCAAAACAAAATTATATATATGCTGGCTCGCTACCGCTCGCCAGGAAAATATCTACACCTGGATGGGGGCAAACGTATTAAAACAGTAGGCTGAATGAGGCCGAATGGATACAAGCCAAAGAGAGAGGGAGAGAAAGAGAAAACAAAGCGAGGTGGACTCCCTTAAACTGATAAACAGTGTTAAGGTAGGTTCACACATAGGCGAGTTGGAGCGCGAGGCCAACGCGAGTCACACTCGCCGCAAATCGCCGTTGATGGAGCCCGAACCCAACGCGAGTAGCAGCTGATGCGAGTAAACACGCATAGAACACGAATTTAACACGAGTTTACATGAGTTTACACGAGTTTACGCGAGTTTACGCGAGTGTTGGCGAGTTTAACACGACCCCAACACGCACCGCCAAAATTTGAAAAATAACGGTCAAATTCCAGGGTACGAATAGTGCGAGTCTACAGGAGTCTACATGAGTGTCACAGGAGTTTACATGAGTTTACACGTGTTTACACGAGATGAACGCGAGTCTAGAGGAAGTTAACAGGAGTGTATATTCTATTTAATTTATATCTTGTATTTATTTATATTTCACATCATTATTATTATGTATGGGTAGGAGGGTGGTGGGAGGGTGGTTTGGGGGATGGTGTGGGGAAGGTAGAAGCGTAATTGACTCATGTTACAAATATGAAGCCGATTGGTAAGGTAGTTTTGCAACCACGGATTTTCCTTTTTTTCCTTATCTTCGTACGGATACGCTGGAAGTGGGTGGTGGGAGGCGGTTGGGGGTGTGGTGGGGGGAAGGCAGAAGGGTAAGGGACTTGTCACACAAATATGGAACCGATTGGTGCAGTCGTTTCGCCGCCACAGATTTTCCTATTTTTTCCTTCTGACAGGACCGACAGTCAGCGAGTGGGTGGGAGGAGGAATTTGGGATTTTTTTTGTGGGTAGCCAAAAGGGTAAGGTACATGTGGTAAACATATGAAAGCCATAGGTGCAGTCGTTTCGCTGCTACGATTTTTGTTGATAATATAAACAGACTCGTGTGACACTCATGTAGACTCGCGTGACACTCATGTAGACTCGCGTGACACTCATGTAGACTCGCGATCATCAAATTTCTAAATAGTACAACGTGACTGTCACGCGAGTCTACATGAGTGTCACACGAGTCTACAGGAGTTTACGCGAGTCTACGCGAGTTTACGCGAGTTTACGCGAGTCTACGCGACTCTATGCGAGTTGGCGTCCTACTCCCACTTGACTCTCCAATTTTTGTGTCTGTACAAAAATTTTGGCCGCGTTCGCGAGTCTACACGGTCCACCGCGAGTCCACGCGAGTCTGTGCGAGTGTCGGCGAGTGTCGGCGAATTTGGGATAATCATTGGCGAGTGCAAAATTTCATCACTCGCGTTGGAGTTGCGCTCCAACTCGCCTATGTGTGAACCTACCTTTAGTTTCTGTGTGTTTGATTAATCAGTAATCAATGTCTATTCCCGACCAAGTGATCTACGGTATTAGTATAACCTTCTTCTTTATATAGGGTATCTATACAACCACTGTCTTTAACGGAGCCCACCTCTTTCTCTCCTTCTCTCTTTGGCTTGTATCCATTCGGCCCCATTC